>MU687212.1:4357-59612 GCA_026770625.1 Nicotiana glauca
GGTGGGGGCTGGGTGGTGCAGAAAAATGAAAAAATAAAAATTTTAAATTGCAAAAAAAAATAAGGTAAAAAAAATTTTTTTTTGCGGAGGGAGGTGGAGGGGTATTAGGGTGGATGGAAAAACTATTTTTTTTTTAAAAAAGCCTTATTTTCGGAGAGGGGGTGGGGTGGGATGGTGAGGGTGAGAAAGGTTGAGAAGAAGCTTTGGAAAATGTTTTCCCTTCTTTTGATAAGGAAAATATTTTCCTCCAATTGGACGAAAATGAATTGATAAGGAAAATGTTTTTCAAAACATTTAAGTCAACCAAACATAGAAAAATTGGAAAATATTTTTCAGAAAAAGTTTTCTTCATACCAAACACACCCTAAATAAACTTGAGGAAGCGAGTTGGTCCAATTAATGCATATTCATCATATTGGAAATTTCTTCATTGGTTTCGTAGCTATTTATAGTATCTAATTAAGCACGAGACTGAGAAAGATATGACTAACGTGTTGTTTCATTATTGAGCCCAAAAATTTGTAACAAGCAGACCTAATGATTCGTTGCGCCATCTACTATTTTGATTGTTTGATCTTATTAATTTATTAACTTTCGGCCATAAAATGGCCTCGATTGATCTCTAAATTTCGGCTAATTGGTATCTTGTGGTCCCATAATGATTAAGGGATAGACATTCAAATTATATGCACTATTAGTAGTTTAACAAAATATATCGGATCATCGTTACCTGTCTTATTTTTAAAATTACAAATTTTTTCTATTAAAGATGCTTACTTATTAATTATTTTTTTCTAACATTGCCCTTGAAGTAAATAGTGTTGGAGAATATGTTAGGAGTGTTTATGTGAATAGATAGTAAATGTTAATATGGTCAAGTTCAATGCTAATTAATGTTAAAAAGTAAAAACTCACTTATTGTGGACCGAAGGGAATATTAAATAAATACTCACAGGTACATATCTTAAACTCTTTATTTATGACTAGTATCTTGATATGCAGTTTGCGTGTATACGAATATGTCACGATCCGAAATTCCCACCATCGGAACTGTGATGGCGCCTAACAATTTACTTGTTAGGTAAGTCAATGTTAGATGTAAGTGTTAACCAATTAACAAGTTTCAAATACGACGTCAATAAAGGAAAACTGAATAGTCTGAAACAAGGTAAATAAACTAATAAGTGCCGAAATCCAAATACAAATCCTGAAACTGGTGTCACGCATACATGAGCATCTAAGATACAAATAATGGTCTGAAATAAACATACCATTCTGAATCAAATGAACAACTAAAAGAAGTAGAATGGGACTTCATAAGTGCGGACACTATGTAGCTATACCTCAAGTCTCCTCTAGGTAGCTGGATCCCAACAAGTCTACGGTACGCCATAAGGACCAAGTCTAGTATCTGAACAAGAAGTGCAGAGTGTAGTATGAATATAACCGACCCCATGTACTATGTAAGTGTCGAGCCTAACCTCAACGAAGTGTAACGAGGCTAAGGCGGGTAACCTATATTAACTTGTACGCAATATTAATAATAATAACAAAAAAGACAGGAATAGAAGTAAAGCAGGTAATTTATATTAACGAACTTGAAATAATCTAGCAGAGTGTCCCGAATGACAAGTCATGTAACTCGTCTCAACAACCGAATCCAATCCAACAGTAACAAATAAATATTACTTTTATCAATATGTTGCCGCATGCAACCCGATCCCATAATATCAACTTTAAACAATCGGTTGTTGTGCGCAATTTGATCCTCCATATAATCATTTGTGATTATCATAGTCCATCCTTATTCCGACATTTCAACTCATTAGCTTTCAATTTTCGTTGCGGCGTGCAATCCGATCCCCGAAAAATATCAATTGACAATGGTAACTCAATAACCAAAGCCTACAAGAAATCATATATCAAGAGAACAAACGTATGAGAAATCGAGAATAACATGAAAACTAAAGAGACTCGAACTACCTAGATGTCACAACTTTACCAACTCACGGTATCTACCTTTTAACAGCTTATAGAAGAGAAACTACATCAATGAAGGAAACAATTAATACGAAACTATCAACCAACAATGCATAAGGCAATTTAGATATGTAAGGGAAACAATTAGAGACAAGTAGTAAATAAGTATGTGATCATAGAGGGGATGGACAAGTTAATACAAGAAATGCTGAATGTCAAGTAGTAATTATGGCATGGAAGTCAAATAAGCATGTAGCAATTAAGGCATAGAACAAGATATACTATGAGGCAATGAAAATAAGGAAGAAAATAATGTAACGTCGCATATACACTTGTCACCTTGCATATACGCCGTTTCATACCTAATATGCATAAGATGTAGTCCAAAGCTCCTTAATTCCCTCAAATCAAGGTTAGACCCAACACTTACCTCACTCTGCAATTAACTCAAACTTCAACCACAGCCTTACCTTTCGAAGAGGCCTCCAAACCAACCAAATCTAAAAAATTATTGACCAAACAATTTAAAATAAGCTTTAGAAACTACTCACGAATGAAAGAGGTTCAATTTAGATCAATATTGAAAAAGTCAACAAAAGTCATCCCCGAACCCGCTTGGTCAAAATCGAAATTCGGACCAAAACCCGGATACCCATTCACTCCTGAGCCTGGTTATGTAATTAGTTTAGAAATCTGACCTCAATTCGAGGTCTAAATCTCAAATTTACAAAAATCCCAATTCTACCCAAATTCCTAATTTCTACTAGAAAATTCTAGATCTGAGGTTCAAATCTTATGAAATGTAATGGATAATTGAAAAGAAGTAGATTAAAGTCAATTACCAATGTATTTAAGAAGAAAATCTCTTGAAATAATCGCCTGTAGCGTGTTTATGGTTGAGAGTATGAAAGAAATGAGCTAAATCCCATTTCCCCCTCTTTTACCTAGCTGTTGTTATCACAATTGCGATGATCGCAAAAGTGATCAACCCTTAGCAAATGCAAAAAGTCACCAAGCCTGCTTTCACCGCAAATGCAACACTTTTATTAGAAATGCAAACCCAAATCCATTGCAAATGTGATCAATACTTTGCAAAAGCGAAGTAGTACAAAGTCAGTTAGTGGTTGCAATTGCGACCAAAATCTTTGCAATTGCCAAGAGCTAGAGTCCGCAAATGCGAATAATTTCTCACAAATGTGAAGTATTCCCAACCCGGCCCATGCTCACAAACGTGAATCATTGTTCTCAAAAGCGAGGTTGCATTTGCGAGCCAGACCTCGCAATTGCGAGATCTGCAGGTAACAAACATAAGATGCATCAGCTATTTCAAATGTCCAAAAATCGATCCGTAGCCTATCCGAAACTCACCCGTGCCCCTCGGATTCCAAACCAAACATGCACACAAGTGTAATTACATAATATAAACTTACTTGCATGATCAAAACACCAGAATAACACCTAGAACTATGAATCTGACACCAAAATAAATGAAATTTTCAAAAAAATTTATGAATTTCAATTTTTAAACTGGACGTCCGAATCACGTCAAATCAACTCCGTTTTGCACCAAATTTTGTGGACAAGTTATAAATGCTGAAATGAACATATACCAAATCCCGTAACCCAAATCTGAACCTGGTAGCAACAAATTCAACCTACTATCAAACTTAGGAATTCTTTAAACCTTTGAACTTTTAGTTTTCAAGAAATTACGTTAGATCAAGCTAGGGACTTCCAAATTAGATTTCGGACATAAACCCAAGTTCCAAATCATGATACGGACTCACCAGGACTGTCGCAACACTGATCAGGGTATGTTTACTCAAAATATTGACCAAAGTCAACTCAAATGAGTTTTAAAGCATAATGTCACATTTTCATCAATTTATCTTATAAAACATTTCTAAAAAAGGTACAAACTATGCATGCAAATCAAGGAAGGATAAATAGAGCTATTCAGGGGTTTTAAACATAGAAATAAGGGCTAAAACTAAAAATAACCTATCAGGTCATCACATTCTCCACCTTTGAAAAAAACATTCGTCCTCGAACGGACATAAAAAGGTACCTGGACTGGTGAGAAGGTGTGGATATCTACTCCACATGTCAGACTCAGACTCCCACATGGCTGCCTCGATCAGCTGACCTTTCCACTACAGTCAAACTGAAGGATAACTCTAAGGCATCAATTGGCAGACTTGCTGGGCTAGAATAGCCATCGGCTCCTCCTTATAAGTCAAATCCTTGTCCAATTGGACTGAACTAAATCTAACACATGGGACAGATCACCATGATACTTACGGAGCATAGACATATGTAATACAAGATTGACTGCTGATAAACTAGGTGGCAATGTGAGCATCTAGGCCACCTCACCCACTTTCTCAAGAATATCAAAAGATCTAATATACCTAGAGCTCAACTTGCCTTTCTTTCCAAACCTTATCACACCCTTCATGGGTGAATCGGAGCAATATCCTCTCTCCCACCATGAATACAACATCACAAACTCTAACGATTGGCATAACTCTTCTGTCTGGACTGAGCTATGCAAAGTCGATCCTAAATAATCTTGACCTTATCCAAGGCATCCTGGACCAAATCGGTACCCAGCAATCGAGCCTCTCCTAGATCAAAACAACAAACTGGAGAACAACATCGCCTCCATGCAATGCCTCATAGGGATCCATCTGAAGTCTAGACTGGTAGTTGTTGTTGTAGGTAAATTCCGCTAGGGACAAAAACTGATCCCAATAACCCCTGAAATCCATAACGCAAGCACGAAGCATATCCTCTAATATCTGAATAGGGCGCTTGGATTGTCCGTCCGTCTAGGGATGAGCTGTACTCAACTAAACCCACGTGCCTAACTCACGTTGTACGACCCTCCGGTAGTGCAAGGTGAATTGCGTACCTCAATCAGAAATGATAGACACGGGCACACTGTGAAGATAAACGATCTTGCATATGTAAATCTCAGCTAACCGCTCTAAAGAATAGGTAACTGCCACTGGAATGAAATGTGCCGACTTGGTCAACCCATCCATATTGACCCATATTGTGTCGAACTTCTTCTGAGTCCGTGAAAGCCCAACAACAAAATCCATAGTGATACAGTCCCACTTCCACTCAGGAATCTCTAGCCTCTGAAGTAAACCACCAGGTATCTGATGCTCGTACTTTACTTGTTGAAAAATTTAGGCACCGAGCAACATATGCGACTATATCTGTCATCATTCTCCTCCACCATTAATGTTACTGCAAGTTCTGATATATCTTGGCAGCACTCGGATGAATAGAATACTGGGAACTGTGGGCCTCCTCAAGAATCAACTCACGAAACCCATCCATATTGGGCATACAAATACGACCCTTCATCCATAAAACCCCATCCTTTCTAACAGTAACTTGCTTGGCACCACTGTGCCGCACCATGTCCTTAAGTACCAACAAATGGGGATCATGATACTGATGCTTTCTGATACGCTCATATAAGGAAGACCGAGAGAATACGCAAGCTAGAACACAATTGGGCTCCAAAACATCTAACCTCACGAACTGATTGGCCAAAGCCTGAACATATGCTGCAAGAAGCCTCTCACCAACTGGAATATATGCAAGGCTACCCATACTTACAACATTTCTACTCAAGGCATCGGCCACTATATTGGCATTCCCGCGATGATATATGTCACACCTCCTTTTTCACTACTACACCGCGTGAAGGGTATAATAAAGGGAGTTTTTCCAATTAAAGGACAATTGAAACGGGATTCATTTATTAAGAGATTAAGAGTCACTACTTGGGAGATTTATGGTGTCCCAAGTCACCGGTTTGAATCCCGAATCGAGGAAAGGGTTTGACTCTGTTTAACAGTCGCGAACCATTAATCCGAGTAAGGAATTCTATTAACCTGGGAGAAGGGGTTAGGCACTCTCGAGTTTCGTGATTTTAGCACGGTCGCTCAATTGCTATATTTGTCTAAAATCTAATTTGAATACATGTTCAAACCTGTGTGCATTTTTACCTTTTAATCGCTTTTTAATTGAATTTTAAGAAATTGAATGTCGTTTAAAACATGTTTTTGGATCACGTCACATGAAATGCACCCGGATCCTCGACACATTTTATTCAACGTTTTGGGATTTGGATTTGGGTCGCATGAAATGCACACCCAAATTTAGGAAGGTAACATTATTAAGGAATGCACCTAAAGCAACTAACGTGTTATTAACTTTGCGGGAGGCCATGAAAATTCACTAAATGGCATGTCCCGAATTCTAAATATTTTAATAAAGCAATTAAAAGGGCCACACAATTTATAGATTTTATTTGGCGCAGCACACCTCAATTTAATTTAAAAGGACATCCTAAAGACGAACTAATATTATCTATAATAATTGTCTCTAAATCAGAAACTTAATTTGTTAACATTATGAATTAACTAACATTAAGGAAATTCGGGCCCCAAACTCAAGTCCGAACTTGAACAAGGCGATCTCCATTACTGAAGAAATCCTTAGCTCGAGTCTGCTACTTAACTTGAAAGGCCCAAAGCCTACCATTCAATTATCAATGGACCAGTTACTATTTCAATCCTGGGCCCAAAAGGATCCAGTTCACATGAGAGGCGTACCTTTTGTAAAACAAACTAGCCTGGTACTTGGGCCCAAATGAACTCATCTACTGCTATTTGTTCAAGAAATGCTAAAGTCTTAGTATTCATTAAGTACATGTATACTCTAGTCATCAATCCATTTGAGAAAATCATCAGCAGACTATGTTGCTGTAGTTGATCCAAAGAACATGTCCAATTTTCCATTGTTTTCAATCAAATACGGATATACATATTTTAACTAGTACAAAAACACACCCTAACTCTAATTATTAATGTGTATCTTTATCAGGGAAGAATAAGGGCTGGCAGAAGAATATCTACATAGACGCGAGCAGATAACCGAGCGAGCAAATTCAAAACCACAGAGAATAATTACAGAAACAACGAGATCGCGTCACCAACCAAATAATTAACAATAAGCTCGAACAAAACAAATAGAGAATGAAAGAGTTGACCTTAATATAGTCGGAAAATTGATTGTTTCCACTGTTTACCAAAATCCATAGAAGCAAAGTGAACACAGAAATTCAACGATTCAGCTATTTGACCATACAAAAACATGGGATAAAGAGCTTTTAACAGTTTCAAAAATGGCATCTTGATATAGCAATTACTGGAACCGCTGATGCAATTAAGACCATTTTGTTTTTGCAAGTCATTCGTAACAAAAATGTTCTTCCATAGAGGCAAATCACATTAATTACTAGCAAAGAAACATCTAATGAATTTACAATCGTCAGTGACATGAGACATAAGGATGTATGAAATTTCAGTTTACTAACATGCTTGCTAACCCAATTGACGACAAATATCAATTGATAACATTGGAGGTATATTTAAATCTTTGAATCAAAGACAAAGCAAACATCTCCAAATTACATTTAAATGAGCAGCTCTGTCAGAAAATACTCACAAAATAAGAATGAACCATTGCAAAAAATTACTTAAGATTTCAAACATTTCATCAAGTAATGATACAAGTTCAAGGATATGTACCTAGATAGCTTATAATCAAACTTGAAATAACCAAATATGGGCAAAAGCGGATGAATCAGCAGAGCAAGAACAACAGCAGCAGCAGTCCCAAATCGAATGAAGAAAAATTCGAAAGCCAAACGAAGCACTTCAAAATCAGCGGCGAACCATCACAACTGACACAACAATGACACCGGAAATCTCGGACTGAACCAAACGGACTCCCAGTGATAAATCCAAACCACCCTCAATCTCAATCGACTAACAACATAATGAGTTCAAGCGATGTAGCAGAAATTATTCTGAACTCACAACAAAAACAAATTCGAGTCCAAACAATTTCAATTTTCTATTATTTTCAGATCTGATTTTTTGGAATTTGAGTACTACTTTCTTCATCCTTTTAAGATGAGAAATTCGATTCTGCCTTTGGGGTGTTTTTATTTTGTGTGTGTGATCATTTATGCTGGTGGGAGGTGAGGGAGTGTGAATGAGATCATGAGAGTGAGAGAATCAGTTAGAGAGGCTCCTCCCCCTTCATTTGCGCCGCTACCTTGTATTTTTTAGAGAAGGGAGTCTCTGATCCCCCCCTTTTCGTGTCTAAGAGAAAAGGGCATTAAGTAGGGGGATTTGGGCTGGCGGGTCGGTTCGGGTCATGGGCTGGGGTGGATATTTGAGTCATTGTGAAGCTAGCCCAATTTGGAATTTAAGGCAAGACTAACCCTTTTGTTTATTGGACCTTTCAAAAATGGCCACATTAAGTCTAATTGGATTTATTTTTGCAAAAAGACCTAATTAAATAAACTAAATGATTAAAGCTAGTGTATATTTTTGTATTTTTTGTTGATAATGCAATTAACTTATGAAATTAAATTCCTAAATGCAAATTAAACCTAAGATGACATGAAATTAAAACATGACAATTTTTCCTTGGTTTTTCTATGATTTTAAAATATTAAAAATGCATGAAATGCAACTAAATAAAAAAATTCCTAAAAATTAATAAATATTATTTTTGGTCTATTTTTAGGAGTTATCTTCATGTAGGACAAAAATCACGTGCTCACAGCTGCCCCTCTTTGCTCGGATATACGAAGAGTTTTTGTGCAAAGATAAGTGAGCAAATACGAGCGATTTTTGCCCGTTTGAATACTCCGTGTGAAACATTTTTGAAAAGTTTGACCGCACCCTACTATTGAGGTTGCCTACATATCCTTGGCTAAAAATGAATCAGGTCAGTGTAGTTCGGGAAGGTCTGTAGTTGGGACTACCATGGAGCTGTGGCTTCACTGTTGTTGCTGCTGCTGCTACTACTACTGCTTACTGAACCCCCTTATTATAGCGTGTCAAAATAAAAAGAAGATAGACTAAGCTATGATCTATGAATTACAAAAATCCTATCAATGTCTTCAAACTTGCTCTTGTAGTTCTGGTTGGCTTGTGAACTTGTATTCTCTTGATGAAATCCTTTTGTTGTTGCCTTGAATTGTGATCGGAGATGTTTTGCCATTTCTCCGAGTGACGCTTGACCGCTAAGACTTGAAATGTATGCCTCTATTCTCCAGGCGGGCTCTTGACTGCTGAAACTTTGAAATAAATGCCTCTGTTCTGCAGGTGGGCCCCTGATTGCTAAAATATGAAATATATGCCTCTGTTCTCCAGGCGGGCTCCTGACTGCTAAAACTTGAAATAAATTCCTCTGTTCTCCAGGCGGGCATCCTGACTGCTAAAACTTGAGGTATATGCCTCTGTTCTCGAGGCGGGCTCTTGATTGCTAAGACTTGAAATAAATACCTCTGTTCTCCAGGCGAGCTCCTGATTGCTAAGACTTGAAATAAATGTCTCTGTTCTCCAGGCGATCTCCTGGTTGCTAAGACTAGAAATAAGTGCCTCCGTTCTCCAGGCGGGCTCCTGATTGCTAAGACTTGAAATAAATACTCCCGTTCTCCAGGCAGGCTCCTGATTGCTAAGACTTGAAATAAATGATTCTGTTCTCCAGGCAGGCTCCTGATTGCTAACACTTGAAATAAATGCCTCTGTTCTGCAGGTGGGCTCCTGATTGCTAAAACTTGAAATAAATGCCTCTGTTCTCCAGGCGGGCTCCTGATTGCTAAAACATGAAATAAATGCCTCTGTTCTCCAGGCGGGCTCCTGATTGCTAAAACATGAAATAAATGCCTCTGTTCTCCAGGCGGGCTCCTGGTTGCTAAAACTTGAACTAAATGCATCTGTTCTCCACGAGGGCTCCTGATTGCTAAAACTTGAACTAAATGCCTATGTTCTCCGGCCGGGCTCCTGATTGCTAAAACTTGAAATAAATGTCTCTATTCTCTAGGCGGGCTCCTGATTGCTAAAACTTAAAATAAATGCCTCTGTTCTCTAGGCGGGCTCCTCATTGCTAAAACTTGAAATAAATTCCTCTGTTCTCCAGGTTGGCTTCTGATTGCTAAAACTTGAAATAAATGCCTCTGTTCTCCAGGCGGGCTCCTGATTGCTAAAACTTGAAATAAATGCCTCTGTTCTCCAGGGGGGCTCCTGATTGCTAAAACTTAAAATAAATGCCTCTGTTCTCCAGGCGGGCATCTTGATTGCTAAAACTTGAAATAAATGCCTATGTTCTCCAGGCGGGCTCCTGTTTGCTAAAACTTGGAATAAATGCCTCTGTTCTCCAGGCGGACTCCTGATTTCTAAAACTTGAAATAAATGCCTTTGTTCCCAGGCGGGCATCCTGATTGCTAAAACTTGAAATAAATGTCTCTGTTCTCCAGGCGGGCTCTTGATTGCTAAAACTTGAAATAAATGCCTCTATTCTCCAGGCAGGCTCCTGATTGCTAACTCGAATGTATTCCCTTGTTTTCTAGGTGGGCGCCTGATTTCAACCAAATAGACAAACAAAGAAGATTTTCTTCCCGAGTTTGGTGGCTGGGCGCATCATGTTACCAAATATTACTAAAAATTTGAAAGCTAAAACTTGAATTGTACTTCCATTATTCTCCAGATGGGTGCCTGATTGTTGAACTTGAAATGTATTCCCTTGTTCTCCAGGTAGGAGCCTGATTGCTAAAACTTGAAATGTATTCCCCTGTTCTCCAGGTGGGCGCCTGATTGCTGAAACTTGAAATATATTCCCTTGTTCTCCAGGTGGGCGCCAGATTGCTGAACTTGAAATATATTCCCTTGTTCTCCAGGTGGGCGCCTGATTTCAACAAAATGGACCAACAAAGAAGATTTTTTGCCCCAGTTTGGTGGCTGGGCGCATCATGTTACCGAATATTACTAAAAATTTGAAAGCTAAAACTTGAATTGTACTTCCCTTGTTCTCCAGGTGGGCGCCTGATTGCTAAATTTGAAATGTATTCCCTTGTTCTCCAGGTGGGCGCCTAATTGCTGAACTTGAAATGTATTCCCTTGTTCTCCAGGTGGGCGCCTAATTGCTGAACTTGAAATGTATTCCCTTGTTCTCCAGGTGGGCACCTGATTGCTGAACATGAAATGTATTCCCTTGTTCTCACGGTGGGCGCCTGATTGCTGAAATTGAAATGTATTCCCTTGTTCTCCAGGTGGACGCCTGATTTCAACAAAATAGACAAACAAAGAAAATTTCTTGCCCCAGTTTGGTAGTTTGGCACATATGTGAGTGTTAAACTGAATCATATTGCCCAATGTTACTAAAATTTTGAAAGCTAGGTCCTATTATCCGGGTAGGACCTAACAACTCTTAACAAAACAACAATTTTACATCTAAGCTATGTCTTTTAAAGGTATGACTTCCACTATATCTTGTTATCTAAGTATACCTTAAACTACGTCCTATTATCCAGGAGGGTCCTGAAAACTTCTAATTGAATCCTATCTTAAACATGCAAACTTTGAAACCAACTTATATTTCTTTGGGGTACATTTATGCTAAATTATTCTACTCTTTATTGTTTTGAAATTTAAATTAAGTCCCATTTTCCAGGAGGGTCCTGAGAATTTATGGTCAAACCTATTTTGATGCTTGCTTTTTCATTAAGGAGGGTTTCTCCGATACCAACGAAAACTTTCTGCCCCTGTTTCAGTCAAAGAAGAATCTTGTCAGTTTAAAATGTGGTGGTTGGTTTGTGGCCTTGAGCTTTGAAGGGGATTGCTCCTTCACTTCCCATGATGAATGATTTCCACTCGAAGACCTTGCTTGTTTATAGACAAACCCCTTTCTCTGTCGTCCTCATCACATAAAATACCTTTTCTCTGTTCAGACCCAATATCCTCTATTTGCATTGTATGAACTGGCACCTCCCCAACATTTGTGTTTCACATGAATCCCAAAGCGCGCCCATTGCCCCCACTCCGTGTATATGCTATTTTTTCTTGACTTAAACACTGGCCTCGGCCTTGAGGTCTGTTGCTCCTTCACTTGTCGCGATAACTGATTCCCACTCGAAGACCTTGCTTGTTCCTGGACTAACCACTTCCTTTGTATCCCTTAACCAAGAAAATATCTTTTCTCATTCAGACCCAACACCCTCTACTTGTTGCATTGCTCCTGAACTAATATTTACCAACCTTTGTGTCTCACATGAACCCCAAAGAACGACACTTGTCACCCCCTCATTGCGTATGCTGTTCTTTCTAAACCACTAGTCCCGTCTTTGAGGTCTATGGCTCCCCCATTTGCCATGATAACTTTGACTTCTGCTTGAAAGGTCTTGCTCGTCATTGGTTTAACACCCTTTGTCAATCCTATCACAGGAAATACCTTAGATCTTTTCAACCTAACCCATCATTTGTTGCATCATTCATGAACTGACATATACCAAGCCTTTGCATTTCACAAGGATCCCAAAGCATGCTGATTGTTACCAACTCAGTGTGCTTGTTGTTCTTTCCTGACTTATGCCACTTTAACGTGATAGCCAGATCTTGTCTTGTACAATCGAAAAGCTGGTGGCAGATTTTGAAGTCATTTCTCACTTGTTTTGATCACACAGACTCAGGAAGAAGAAGTAAACAAGACAAAAGGAACAGAGTAAATGATAATTGAAAGAGATGATTCCTAACAAGAAAACAACAAAGTCGAAACCTATCGGATGTGGATACCGACTCTAACGACCTTGACATGCACCTGTAGCCTATTCTGTTTAGCAAATTTGATGTTCGACTCTTGTTGTACCTTTTCACCATGAAACTGGGCTCCTTATTCAACTTGTAGTGCCCGAAGGGTTTGCCCCATAAAGCACCTCTATTTTGGATCTTTTTCTCATCTCATCGTCGCCTTATAGTGCCCGTGAAAATTTTCACCAATAAGACTCTCTCATTTTTGATTTCTCTCAGCTTTCATCGCATTGTGGTGCCCGTGAGAGTTTTAATCAACAAGACTCTCTCATTCTTCATTTCCCTTGTTTGGACCGGAGTGTTTTCCCTGATATGATTCATCTCTACTCGCTTGAATTGGAATCTCTCGAAGACTGATCGAAAGGTCTTTCTTTGAACTGTAATGTGGGCTTTTGGATAGGGTTAGAAAGGAAGGGTATCAAAGGCTTAAAACAATTCAACATGGGTTCAAAATTACAACTTTTGGAATTAGATTTCTAACAACAACCACAACTTCTGCTCCAGTTTCTTTCTTGGGGACTTTTGGATTTTTATTTTGGTATGACTGAACCTCAGGGAGAGGCTGCCTACGTATCCTTTCGGAATCAAGTCAAACGTAGTTCATGTCACAGAAATTACCTTGTTGTTATGATTTTTCCTTTCTTTTTCTTCCATTTTCTCTTCTTTTCTTTTCTTTCTTCCTTTTTCCTTTTCTCTTTTTGGTTGTTTTTTCTTCTTCTTTTTTCTTCTTTTTTTTTCTTTTTCCTTCTCTCTCTTTTCATTATGTCTTTTTCTTTTTTTATTTACTTGTCTTCCACGCTTGTGTTTCTGGTCTTTGCTACTGATTCTGAAAGAGGGGGATGAGAGAAAATAAATAAGGCTCAAAGGGGGTAACAAAGGATAAAGTGTTTAAATAGCAGAACAAAATGCCTTCGTCATTCCAATCTCCAAAACATGCCAAGTGCAAAATACACAATTAAACAAACTGAGGAAAACATATGTAACATCTTTTGATTGCACCAGAATTAATAACCATATCCACATATTTGCCTTCTGCATTTGTCAATTACCCAGCACCACTGGACAACAATCTCAGTACCACGAACGACCCCTGTAAACTTGGGGCAAACATGCCTTTGGCTTCAAACCGATGCGGCATGATGTATTTCAATAGTATTTCTTTATGTTCTATCTGCCCCACTTTCACATGGTTCGGGCTTCAAATGATCTCAAAGTGCCTTTATTTATTTCCTTCAAATGTCCCTATATCTTCAACGTTATTTCATTGTCTCATGACTAAACTGACTTTTAAAACCAGGTTGAGAATTATGTGTGCATGTCCTGTCACTAGAAACAGCATGCAAAGAATTGTAGAAAGAAAAGAGAACTAAACAAAAGAGAATGGCTAGAAATAATAGAAAACAGGAAATTGCATCAGACAGGCGATGAAACAGTTTGAACAATCAAGACAAGCAAAACTAGACTAGGGTTACAACCCTGGAACAAACCTAGACAGCACTAAACAAGTTACTATGACTAAACAAAATAGGCAAAATGAAAGGATAGAAGGGTTTGAGTCACAAGACAATATCCAGATTACAACCTTGAAATAACCCAGACAACAGAGATGACAACAAAATAAACCACCAAAACTCCAATCCGGCTGACCAAGAAATGGAGCGCCTTGCCAATTACCAAGCATGACATCTTAGCCACTAAGTTTCGCATCAATATTTCCAAGACCATTATCAACTTTAATCAACAAGTTCCCAAGAGGATTCGCATGCTCCCTGCCATTGTCATTGACCATAATTACCCCTTCTTGAATCATTCTTTCTATTTCCCTTTCAAAGTGTAACAATCTTAAATGCTATGCCCCTGGACATTATAGTGGTACATGGATCGAACAACAGGATCAAAGCCTTTCGCATATAGGTCTAGAGTATAGTCGAGGAGCGGCTCAATCACGCCAAAATGTTTTAACTTTCAAACAAACTTGTGTAGGATTCTTCGATGGGCGTGAAATTATCTTTTTATCTTTGTTTCCCTCCATGCCTCACTTTACTAGGATTGGTGGATTCTTGAAAATGCTGTGAAGGCACATATGGATTTTGGGATGCTGGTGCTCTCCCTAGGGAGTAACCCAGTGGTTGGACAGATGGTCGGATGTTGTTCGCCGGATAATATTGAGGTGGCTTATATGGAGTTTGGGGATGTTCATGGGGTCAGTATTGAGGCTGAAAGCATTTAGCAAGAATAACCACTGGACCCTATCGCCGGTGGAGGGAGTGACCTAGTGGTTGGACATATGACCGGTCATTGTTCGGATGATAATGTTGAGGTGGATTATGTAGAGCTCAGGGATAGGTTTGGGGATGGAGTGTTGATCAGGAAAACTCATCGGATCATGTTTTCTGCTTCCCCATCCCCCACCCAAGCCTTCTGGGATATTTGGAATGTCTTTCGACCAACTCATGATCTTACCTGACTTGATTCCCTCTTCTACTAACTCCCCTATTATTAACACCTCATCAAAACGTCTACCCACAGCCGGGATCAAATGATTGAAGTAGGTGGGACCCTGGGCCCGTAGGAAAAGTTCTACCATTTTATGTTCAACAATCGGGGTACTGACTCGAGCAGCTTGCTCCCTCCCTTTGAGCCCAAACTCCCTAAAGCTTTCCTCTGGTTTCTTTTCCATCTTAGATAGCGGGGAGCGGTCTGGGGTAACACTTGATTTTCATTGAAAGTATCGGATAAAGTCTTGAGCCATGTCACCCAATGTAAGCCACTTACCGACATTTTGATGACCATGCCAGTCCAAAGCTGCCCCAGTTAGGCTTCCACTGAAATATGCCATCATCAGGTCATCTTTCTCTCCAACACTTCTCATTTCATTGCAATAAACCTTCAGGTGGGCTACCGGATCCCCAGGCCCATCATACAAGCTGAATGTTGGTACTTTAAACCCCATGGATAGGACAAAGTCAGGAGACACGGACGGTTCTTTGTAATCCACAATACCCTGATCCCTCATTCCTTGCTTGTCCCTCAAGGACTATTTTGCGCTTTTCAGCTTCCTGGGTACCCCATGTGACCCTTCTCTTCCTGTGAATTCTCCATTTTTGACATGAAGCTCACCCCGTGGCCCTTGGTTGTGCGAGTTGGGAACCTTGTGAGCAACCTCGGAGGGGTAATATTGGGTGTTATGAGCTTTGGGCGGGCGTTCATTGTTGAGAACAGTGGATGTGACCGGAGGGCACTTTTGGGAAAAGATAGTTGGACGACGAGTGATGGAGCTACTAGGGCGGCTGGGAAAGCTGTGATAAGCGAGTAAATATGGAGAGGGTGGAGGATTTCCTGGCGTTGTGCCTGGAGTTTGGGTAAGGACAACGTCTAGGAAGCTGGGTGGTGGCGGGGGTGGTGCTTTCCCAGTCATCCATGCCTGATACATGTCTGCCACGCGTTGTCTCAACATCTTTACCTCCTCTACCAACCCGCTGTCCTGTTCAATCAGCTGATTTCGGGCATTGGTATCAACCAACTCATTTTTGTTGTTCTCTGCCATTGTCTTTTGCCTTTGTGTTGTAGAGAAGAGTTACCACTTTAAAACCACAAACCAACCACCTTTCTGATATGATCATAACAAAATGAAGCCATCACGTTAGCGTTAGGGCATTTGATATAAGATAATTTCACTTTACGTGCAATGCACATAGCCACATTTATCGGTTCTAAAATGACTTCAAGGGTACAAAGGTCAGTTGGCATCATCCCAATTTGTTCATTTCAACCGCTCTCCTTTCTTTTCTTTCCTCGGCCTTCTTTAGCTCGCTCATTTTCCTTCCCCCTTTTTCCTTTCGGATTATCACTCTTTTCTTCCCTCTCATTTCTCACATCCCATGACTTCACCTCTCTTTTTTCTTTCTTCTCTCTTTTATTTTCCTTGATTTTCTTCTTTTTTTAAAAAAAAAAATTAAAAAAATAATTCGATCGAACCCTATGTAGGTTGCCTACATATCATGACCCCGCATTAATCAGATCTTTGCATAGTTCTGTAAGAACGGGAATAAAGGAAACAAACTAACATTCTTTTTTTTTTCTTGAATGACTACTGTGATGAGAAAAGAGAAATAAAAGAAGCAAATCCCTTTTTTTTGAATTTTCTAGACTTAATGTTCTATGACCTATTCTAAACTCAAGCTTAACGGGCATGTTTTTTCTTTTCTTTTCTTTTTAAAATAAATACTCTATTAAGGAAAATCCTAGAAGAGAAAAATATATTTTTTTGACTTTTTTTAGGAAGGAAATCGAAACATAAACCAAAGAAATATATCTTGGTTTTCGTTTGATATCCTGATAAGAAACTTCGAAACGAGAAATGAAAAAGATAAAAACCTTTTTTTTTTTTTGGATTTTAGTTTTTGGTCACCTAAAGAAGAAACTTTAAAGATAACAAAAAATAAAGTATTTTTATTTTCTATGTACAATATCCTAAAGTTCTAATGAAAATAAAAAGAATTTTTTATTTTTCATTAATTTCCCAAAGAAACATCTCAAAAGAAAATCTTTTTGGATTTTGCAATTAACACCTTAAAGAAAGATTTTAAAAAAGTACCAAAAGAAAATTCTCTTTTTGATTCTGGTCCTAATATACTAAAGGAAACATAAAAACAATTCATTTTACGTCCTAGATATTAATTGCCTAAAGGAAAAACATCCTAATTTTTTTTTCATTTCTAGAATTAGTATTCTAAAGAAAACTTATAACGGAAATATAAAATACAACGATCTCTGTTTTTTTGGATTTTTGAGTTACAACATATTTTTTCAAATATAAAGCAAAAAATACAATAATAAAGACTTGACATTACTGTACAAAACTAGAAAGTAAAAGACGACGTAAAATGAAAAACAGTCTCAAACATAAAAAATAAAAGTTAAATAAAAAAATCCTTAAGCAACTCCTGTAAGTAGACCCACACCCAATAGATGAAAACACTTTCTCATCACAACAGTTGTTGTCTCACATTGCAGAAGCCTGCTTGTTTCCTCCACTGAACCAATCACCTGGCAATTGGTGCAAAACTCTGTGAAGTCTTCAGACAATTTGTAAAGATATCACACAAAAGGTTTAGCAAGAGATTGATACAAACTTCCTCAACGATCTCAGCCAACTGGAGCAAATGAAGGCCTAATGCACGTTCTTCTAGATGAGCCAATATTATACTTCCTACCTTCTTTACCTCCTCTATATCTCTACCAGACTTCTGATGACTGAACAAATTCGAGCATGTGGATACAACAAATACACAGTCGTATTTCCCTTATCACTAAGAATCTGATTGAAATTAAATCTAGTTGGACAATCTATTGTTCTTCAAGTCTGCATATTTCACAACACTATATCCAATTGCTTCAGTAGTTTGCTCCAGCTCCTCAGTTGTGCATTATGTTGACTTACCCCGTTTTTCAAATGCTAATTTACACCAGCTCTTGGCCTCATCAAGTAAATAAACTAGCTTAACGACCTCAGTACTCTGAGTACGAAATCGTTTGCCATCATCTCCTAAAACTATACCAAATCTTACATGACTGGCTTGGGGAAGGTCATTCTCGTTTGAGGGAGACCAGCCTGCATATTTTGCAACAGCAAAGACCATTTCAAAGTGCTGAATTACCTAGATCAAAACCATGATCTCTACCCAGCTAGTTACCTATACTACATTACATAGATTAGAGTAATCTAATCATAATTGCCTGAATCAATTTAAGATGGTAATCTGTACTCAAAATCACCTCTTCAACAAATATTATCATTTGCTTGCATTACACTGATTACAAGGACTCACAGCTGCCTGTGAGACCTATTTTGCCACTAGAACAGGATAGTTTCCTTCCCGCGTACATACTTAATACACATGCAACTCTAACACAAAAAGGCAAAGGAAGTGTCCATTCTGATAGATATATATTTTCAATAAAAAAAACTTATACAGTCTCAAACTAAACTATAGTCAATATCTCTGTGCTCATCTTCCTCACAACAGCAACCTCTCGAATATATTGCAATCTCAAACCTCCTAATTTCAGAATACAAATTTGAAGCCTGTAACCAAACTGAAGGATCCCATGGCTCAAGATCCATTAATTTGCAGCTGCTCTCCTTCCAACATGCTCATTTTGATGAATCCTGCAACTTCGCAAAAGTGAGCTCCAAATCACAGAATCTCCTGTCGATGATGCGTGGTTTAGCAACTATTCTGCCTTAATGACTAAACCTGCACGGCTCAAAAGATCCAGCATACAAGGATAGTGCCACCTGTCTGGAAAGACCCCGGGAAGTCTCATTGACTCAAAAATCCTTTTCCCCTCTTAAACTAAACCAGAATGGTTGCAGCCCAACAACATACACAAGAATGTTACTTCATCTGGTTTTACACCTTTTGGATCATTTCTTCAAACAATTCAAGGCATTCACTTCCCATTCCTTTCCGAGCATATGCATTAATTATTGAAGTGAAATCGATGATATTAGGTGAAGGAAATGCTTCAAAATCTTCTGAGAGTACCTAATCTATCCAAATCTAAATATGCATCAGCTAGAGAACATAATACAATAATATCAAAATCAAAACCTGATTTGATTATACAGCAATGAAACAAATCACAGCTGTACAATGATAATGCCTTTATTGTTAAGGATAGTCTCACTTCACCAGATCCAATATTTTCACAAACCATCCAATGGAACAGCTCAAACATATCTTGCGGACACCAAGATGCAGCAAAGATGACATCATTGAATTACAAAATTTGAGGCTTATTCCGAGGGAGCTCTGAAATACAAAACTGAATTTTTCAATGTCATCATTTTCCCATACATATCAATCAAAGCCGACTGAACGAGGACATTTACATAATCAAAGCCCAATTTCATAACAAAACTGTACACTTGTTTTCCAAAGAGCACTTCATTTTTTGTGACTTGATAAATTCAACAATGCCATGAAAGACATAGCAGATTAAGAGCAAATAAAGTTAAGGACCTAGAACACTATGTGAGACAACAATCCTTTCTGTTAGACACATGTAGGACAAGATTGTGATTATTTTCTTAAAAGTAACCTATGTGGCTAAAGGTGGCTAAAAATGCAAGATTTGGCTAAGACCCCACAAAGCCACGAACCTAATATTCACTAGGAAGACCGGACCCTATGTGGGTTGCCTACGTATCACCTCCCGAAAGATGAGAATCAGGTATGTGTAGTTCGGGCAGATTGGATACGTGCGAGAACTTTAAAACAACTAATTTAGAGAAAACAATTTTTCTTTTCTTGAAAAAAGAATAAAACATGCAAAATCTTTTTTGGATTTTCTTTTCCTCTTTTTTTTTGATTTTTGCTTTTCGAAAAATGATGAAAAAGAGCAAAATCTCTTTTTTTGAATTTTTGAGCTCTTTTTTTTTCTTTTTCTTCTTTTTCATCTTTATTTTTTTTTCTGTTTTTTCATTTGCCCTCAGATATCCCTGGTCTGCCAAATGACCTTTTTACCCTTGAATAAATGTAACATGTAGCACATAGGATGCATCAAGATGGTTTGTTATTTTGGGTACACCTGTCCTAGACGGACCTAACCCCTATGTTGAGTCCCCTAAGTTAAATGCACATGATGCAAACAAGCATTCCTACTAGGGATTCGACATGAGGTTTTGTACTTCTAGGTTTAAACCCTAGGTTTATTGGTCTAGACCTGGCTTACCCGAGCGGACAACCCGAGCGGACAACCCGGGCAGAGGGGGAGGTAGTGTACCGGGGATACAGAAGCTTCGTCGGCTTAGCAACTTATCCAAACCTCATTCTAAATGGGAAAAGACTCTAAACAGAAGAGAAGCTACACGAAGTGCACCCTTCTCCATGATGTAGAGGACTCAGAGAGAGGAAGGGATTCGTAATAATTTATATACAATTCACCAAATATCAAAGCGGTAAAGCATTTAGCACATAAGGCATGAAACATGTAGGAAAATCAGATAAAGCCAAATATAACAATTTAACTAAGCTCGAATTCTAGAACCCTGAACCAAAAGTTCTGGGTTATTTTCCCCAGCAAAGTCGCCAGAGCTGTCTCACCTCCTTTTTCACTACTACACCCCGTGAAGGGTATAATAAAGGGAGTTTTTTCAATTAAAGGACAATTGAAACGAGATTCATTTATTAAGAGATTCAGAGCCGCCACTTGGGAGATTTATGTTGTCCCAAGTCACCGGTTTGAATCCTGAATCGACGAAAGGGTTTGACTCAATTTAACAGTTGCGAACAAGAAATCCGGGTAAGGAATTTTGTTAACCCAGGAGAAAAGGATAGGCACTCCCGAGTTCCGTGATTCTAGCACGGTCACTCAACTGCTATATTTGGCTAAAATCTGATTTTAATACATGTTCAAACCTATGTGCATTTTTACCTTTTAACAGCTTTTTAATTGAATTTCAAGAAATTGAACGTCGTTTAAAATATATTTTTGGATCACGTCACATGAAATGCACCCGGATCCTCGACATATTTTATTCAACGTTATGAGATTTAGATTTGGGCCGCATGAAATGCACACCTGAATTTAGGAAGGTAACATTATTAAGGAACGCGCCTAAAGCAACTAACGTGTTATTAACTTTGCGGGAGGCCATGAAAATTTACCAAATGGCACGTCCCGAATTCTAATTATTTTAATAAAGTAATTAAGAGGGCCACACAATTTACGAATTTTATTTGGCGCGGCGCACCTCAATTTAATTTAAAAGGACATCCTAAAGACGAATTAATATTATCTATAAGAATTGTCTCTAAAACAGAAACTTAATTTGTTAACATTATGAATTAACTAACATTAAGGAAATTCGGGCCTCAAGCTCAAGTCCGAACTCGAACAAGGCGATCTCCATTACTGAAGAAATCCTTAGCTCGATTCCACTACTTAACTTGAAAGGCCCAAAGCCTACCATTCAATTATCAATGGACCAGTTACTATTTCAATCCTGGGCCCAAAAGGATCCAGTTCACATGAGAGGCATACCTTTTGTAAAACAAACTGGCCTGGCACTTGGGCCCAAACGAACTCATCTACTGCTATTTGTTCAAGAAATGCTGAAGGCTTAGTATTCATTAAGTACATGTATACTCTAGTCATCAACCCATTTTAGAAATTCATCGGCCGACTATGCTGTTATAGTTGATCCAAAAAACATGTCCAATTTTCCATTATTTTCAATGAAATACGGATATACATATTTTAACTAGTAGAGAAACACACCCTAACTCTAATTGTTAATTTTTATCTTTATCAGGGAAGAATAAGGGCTGGCAAAAGAATATCTACATAGACGCGAGCAGATAACCGAGCGAGCAAATTCAAAACCACAGAGAATAATTACAGAAACAACGGGATCGCATCACCAACCAAATAATTAACATTAAGCTCGAACAAAACAAATAGAGAATGAAAGAGTTGACCTTAATATAGTCGGAAAATTTATTGTTTTCACTGTTTACCAAAATCCAGAGAAGCAAAGTGAAAAGTGAAATTCAACAATTCAGCTATTTGACCATACAAAAACATGAGATAAAGAACTTTTAACAGTTTCAAGAATGGCATCTTGATATAGCAACTACTGGAACCGCTGATGCAATTAAGACCATTTTGTATTTGCAAGTCGTTCATAACAACAATGTTCTTGCATAGAGGCAAATCACATTAATTACTAGCAAAGAAACGTCTAATGAATTTACAATCATCAGTGACAAGAGACATAAGGATATATGAAATTTCAGTTTACTAACATGCTTGCTAACCCAATTAACGACAGATATCAATTGATAACATTGGAGGTATATTTAAATCTTTGAATCACAGACAAACCAAACATCTCCAAATTACATTTAAATGAGCAGCTCTCTCAGAAAATACTCACAAAATAAGAATGAACCATTGCAAAAAATTACTTAAGATTTCAAACATTTCATCAAGTAATGATACAAGTTCAAGGATATGTACCTAGATAGCTTATAATCGAACTTGAAATAACCAAATATGGGCAGAAGCGGATGCATCAGCAGAGCAAGAACAACACCAGCAGCAGTCCCAAATCGAATGAAGAAAAATTCGAAAACCAGACGAAGCACTTCGAAATCAGCGGCGAGCCAACACAGCTGACCCAACAATGACACCGAAAATCTCAGACTGAACCAAACAGACTCCCAGTGATAAATCCAAACCACCCTCAATCTCAATCGACTAACAATACAATGGGAGTTCAAGCGATGTAGCAGAAATAATTCCGAATTCACAACAGAAACAAATTCGAGTCCAAACAATTTCAGTTTTCTATTGTTTTCAGATCTGATTTTTGTAATTTGAGTACTACTTTCTTCATCCTTTTAAGATGAGAAATTCGATTCTGCCTTTGGGGTGTTTTTATTTTGTGTGTGTGTCTGATCGTTTATGCTGGTGGGAGGTGAGGGAGTGTGAATGAGATCGTGAGAGTGAGAGAATCAGTTAGAGAGGCTCCTCCCCCTTCATTTGCGCTGCTACCCTGTATTTTTTTAGAGAAGGGAGTCTCTGATCCCCCCCTTTTCGTGTCTAAGAGAAAAGGGTATTAAGTAGGGGGATTTGGGCTGGCGGGTCGGTTCGGGTCATGGGTTGGGGTGGAAATTTGAGTCATTGTGAAGCTAGCCCAATTTGGAATTTAAGGCAAGACTAACCCTTTTGTTTATTGGACCTTTCAAAATGGCCACATTAAGTCTTATTGGATTTATTTTTGCAAAAAGACCTAATTAATTAAACTAAATGATTAAAGCTAGTGTATATTTTGTATTTTTTGTTGATAATGCAATTAACTTATGAAATTAAATTTTTAAATGCAAATTAAACCTAAGATGGCATGATGATAATTTTTCCTTGGTTTTTCTATGATTTTAAAATATTAAAAATGCATGTAATGCAACTAAATAAAAAGAATTTCTAAAAGTCAATAAAAATTATTTTTGGTCTATTTTTAAAAGTTATCTTCATGTAGGACAAAAATCACGTGCTCACAATATAAAATGGTGATATCATAGTCTTTCAATAGCTCCAACCACATCATCTGCCTCATGTTAAGAGCCTTTTGCTTGAGCAATTACTGAAGATTCCAATGATTCGAGAATACCTCGCATGACATGTCATAAAGATAGTGCCTCCAAATCGCCAGCGCATGAACAATGGCTCCCAACTCTAAGTCATGAACATGGTAACTCTTCTTATGAACCTTCAACTACCGCGACGTGTATGCAATCACCATGCCATCCCACATCAATAATGCACCAAGCCTAATACGAGAAGAATCAAAATACACCATGTAAGATCCTGAACCTATGGGTAAAACCGACACTGGCGCAATAGGCAAGGCAGTCTTGAGCTTCTAAAATCTCAACTCACACTCGTCTGACCATCTGAATGGGGTACCCTTCTGGATCAATCTAGTCAATGGGGCTGCTATGGATGAAAACCCCTTCACGAACCGGAGATAATAACCCACCAAACCTAGAAAGCTCCGGATCTCTATAGTTGAAGTAGGTCTAGGCCAGTTCTGAACTACCGTAATCTTCTTAGGATCTATCTTTATGCCCTGTACCGATACAACGTGCCCCAAAAGTACGACTCAGTTAAACTAAAACTCACACTTTGAAAACTTGAAATATAACTGACTATCATTCAAATTCTAAACTACAATCTGAAGATGCTGCTCATGCTCCTCTCGACTGTGGGAGTAGATCAAAATACCATCAATGAATACAATCACAAAAGATTCGAAATAGAGATTTAACACCCGGTTCATCAAATCCATAAATGTTGCTGGGGCATTCACCAACCCATATGAAATCACTAGGAACTCATAATGCCCAAGCCGAATCTGAAAAGCCGTCTTAGGGACATTGGAAGCCCTAATCTTCAACTGATGGTAGCTACACATCAAATCAATCTTCAAAAATACCTTGGCACCATGAAGCTGATCAAAAAAGTTATCAATCCTTTAAAATGGATATTTGTTCTTGATAGTGACTTTGTTCAACTACCGATAGTTTATACACATCCTCATCGAACCATCTTTCTTCTTTACAAACAACACAGGCACACCCCAAGGCGATACACTAAGTTTATTGAATCCTTTATCAAGTAAATATTCCAACTGCTCTTTCAATTCCTTCACCTCCAGTGGGACCATCCAATATGGTAGAATAGAAATGGGCTGAGTGCCCGGAGCCAACTCACTACAAAAGTCAATATCTCTATCAGGTGGAATCCCCGACTGATCAACAAGAAATGCCTTTGGAAACTCACAAACAACTAGTAATGAATCCATGGAAGGAACCTCCACACCAGAATCACGAATATAAGCCAAATAAGATAGACACCCCTTGTCGACCATATGTCGAGCATTCACATAAGAGATAAAACAACTAGTAGAATGTCTAGTAGTCCTCTTCCGCTCTAATCGAGACAACCCCTGCATATCTAAGGTCACCGTCTTAGTGTGAAAATCGAATATAGCCTGATAAGGTCATAGCCAATTTATACGCAGGATGAAATAAAAATCTACTATATTAAGAAGTAGAAGATCTATACTAATCTCAAGACTCCTAATAGCAACCAGACACGAGAGATTGACACGATCTATAACAATAGTATCCCCCACCGACATGGACATATACACAAGAGCACTCAAAGAATCACGAGGCACAACTAGATATGAAGCAAAATAGGATGACGCATAGGAATAAGTAGAGGCCAGATCAAATAGACCTGAAGCATCTCTATAACAAATTGGAACAATACCTGTGATAACGACGTCATAGGACTCGGCCTCAAGCCTAGCTAGGAAAGTATAAAATCGAGGCTGGGCCCCACCATTCTAAACTACATCTGTAGGACAGAATCTAGATGGCTGACCTCCACCTCCTCATCTAATAGCCTGACCTCTACCTTTGTCTGCCTGACCCTTGCCTCTAGCTGGCTAAGCGAGTGATGGAGCAACCAGTGCCTTTATGATGGTATACGTCGTAAGTCAATTGATGTAAGCTCACAATGAGATCATCTTTGAAAGAACATAAAGTAATTTAATCATGTTACCATAGAGGTTACAAATATTTAAGATCATGGATAACAAGTGCAAAGATGGTTGAAAGGCTTAAAAGCTAAATAAATTGAAGAAAATAAGTTTCATCGAAAGTCGACAAGTTGGGAATGTTATAACATGTACTTTTGGGGTGAGAATAGGGTGTTTAAAATTATAAGGAGATTATATTATGAGTTATTTTAGTCGTATGATAGATATGTGTTATGATTTGAAGTCAAGCGAGGTGGGGAATAATAGTTGGAAAAGGTCATCACAAGTTACATTCATAAATGTGTTGAAACTGATGTCAAATGTAGCTGAGCTGTTCTCCTAATATACGTGGAATTAGCATATGATATTCCTACTAAATTGAAGATTACAAGTCTATTTTCTAACCCATTAAACCATTCCTAGATACGATATAGGAGTAGAGAGATATTTGCAGTTTTGCGAGATTGCGCAGACTGCATAGGTGACAAATAGGTGTGTCACTAAAGAATTTTTAGCAATATATTTCATATGTTATATGAGGTCTTTTTGGGACATATTATACAACAAATTCAAGGACATGAAAATTTAGTTTTTAATGCTCTTAACTGTTCAATTATACGATATCCGGATAAAAAGATATAAGCGTCTAAAGATGGGCCAATGAGAGGGTGCCAAGCTAGCACGTCCTTGACTTTTCAATAGTTGGTATATAATACCAATCTCATTTTTTTCTCTTCATTTATCCATTTAACACGACTAGAGAACACCCCTAAACTCAACTTAATCTCTCTTTAAGGGTTTCAAAGAGTATTAGCATCCCGGGTACAAAATCAAGAAGCAATAATAGTAGAACGATCCCTACGACATAAGTATCATTATACAACCTCTCTTTTTTCTTTCTAGTTCGAGTTTTGGAAAGTACTTTAAAGTTATTAAACGTTTAATATGTGTACTTAAATGTTTAAATATCAAGGAAGGTCAAAAATTTTCTTCCCAATAGTTAGAACTCACAGGACGATGATCGAAAGCCGTGAGTTCGGGTTATTTGACTTGTAGTGGACTGTTAGTGGGTTGTTTCGTGTTGGAATCTTGTGCTGATGTTTTATGGAGTTTTGGAGGAGAAAAAATTTGGGGAAACAACACATAATGACATGATGGTAGGCTGGTTGTTCGTCATTACTTTTTTTAGGTTGTTTGACACTAGTTTAGTTGTCGTTTTATGTATGAAGTGATTAGGGGTGTGGGCTACTTTGTGGTATATTATGATGGAGATAAGATGTATACATGTTGTTATTGTTGTTTTCTTGTTGTTGTTGTTGTTGGTATATGGTATTGGAGGAGGGCTTCGTTACAGGGGAGATGCTGCCAAAATTTAAGTAAATAAGCTACTAGTTTAAGTTCCAAACTTAGCCTTTCAAAATTCCAATATATGGGGGCACTAAGATAAGCCATGCATTCAAGCAACAAGGGGCAGAACAACCAAGAAAGGTAATTTCTTAATTTTAATAAAATTTGAGAAGGCGCGAAAGGAATTATTCGATCTATGACCTAGAGGTAGTTACGTTATGAACACATATAAGATTTCAGAGTGTTATCCATGCAGCATATATATTGACAATGATACAAATATAAGAGACTCCATCATAAGTTAAAATAAAGAATTGAGTCCACGTCATAGACTAAAACTTTAATTGCTAGAAGGTTATGTCATGGATGTTCCACAACATCCATGAGGGGCTAAGGTAATAACTAATACCCTGAGATGCAGATGAAAAGATAAAGTAAGCCTATTTAAAGGCTGAGATAGAAGAGGAAACTAAAGAGTTACATTAGCTAATTGAATTAAGAGTCTTATTGTTAGACCCCGATGAGTATCGAAATCGTGATTCAGAACATTGTAGAATAACTCTAAATATCAGAGGTACAAAAGAGATAGTACAACAACCATATTCTATAACAACTGTACGATAAAGCCAGTTAGAAGAGTTCAAGCCTCATAAGAAGTTAGTATGAAGCTCCCGCCGGATTGTATATGCATAAGAGGTGCAAGTATTACAGTAGATCTTTAAGGTATGGATGTGAATTCCACCAATGTGGAAGGGAGGTTATGAAAGCCACAGAAGATACGGTGCGAAATTTAAATGTAAGGAAAGTAAAGGTGAAAGAGGTACAGGATACTTAATTGTAGAAACTTGGAAATAGTCCAGACTTCAGTTAGAGGGCACGAAATGTCATGATTCAGTATCCATAAATGATAGTGGTGTCATTACTAGTATATCTTCCACTTATGGTTTCCAGGTACTGAGAGGTCTAGTTAAGAGAGTACACAAGAGCTAGAGATGGCGTGATATTTTGCTTGAGGATTCCAGAATAACATAAGGAAATGTATGGTGCTAGAAAGTGAAATGAAGGTTATGAGTACCATAAATAGATATGTGTAGGTCACAATCTAAAGTATGGTAGAGCAACAAGGTTTTTGTTGGACAGGAGTAAGAATAAGAAAAGGTGAGTGAGAAGGTAAAGAGAATAGGTAAGTCCATGGGATTAAACCCACCACAAAAAGAGAGCTGATGGTTTTCATAAGTTATAAAAAGATAAGTATAGCATGAGTGAACTCATAGGAGTTTAATACCAGGAGAATCTAGAAGAGAATGGATTTCATAAATTGCATAGGATTAGAATAACCTCATAAGATGAATCATGTTGGGATGCTATAAAATATGGTTGTTGACGTATAATATCTCCCCTATGTGGATCAAGCAAATCACCTAATATGTTCCCAGATGAGACATGAGCCCTAATGACAATGTATTACGTAAGTGGTTTCAAGTTATGAGTGGTAGATTAAGATAAATATTAAGCTGAATCAATGATGGATGGATAGAAGATAAAAAATATGAGAGGAGATTAGGTTGTCATTCTTAAGATGAACAATAATGAGGATGTATTAAAGGACTTAGATTTATACATATAGGTTATGCTGCGAGAGAATAACCTAGAGTTGGGTAGCAAACCCTGGTAATAACAAGCTGAAGTAAGTGTTATGGTATAGTATGACCTACCTAGATGCAGTAAATCTATAAGAATAGATAACTAAGGCTATGAAATAAAAGATAGCAATAGTCGTAAGGTCGACAAAATACAACGCGAAGGACTTCAGTACACCTACAGATGCCTAGAGGGACAAATTGTCATAGTTCTCTATATATTCACAAAGTGGGCCTAGAGATTAGCTAAAAGCTGGAGGAAATATGATGGAAGAGTTTCATAGGTGCCCGTACAAGGACATAGTCGTACAGGCTGCATGACAGAAGGTAGCAATAATTACGAGATCATAAGAGTTCCGACCACAGGTCCTGTTGTGAGAAAGAGGCCTAAAGGGGGGAATGCCCTGGACTTTAGATTTGTTCATAAAGCAGTGGCCTAGAGGGCAGGGGCAATATAAAGATATTCCTAAAGGCTATAAGTTATGAAACTGGTAAGCACATCGGTCAATATTCGAGGACAAATGTTTCAAAGGGGCGAATGATGTTACACCCCATATTTTCGTACGTGAGAGTGCGTTGTAAGTCAATCAATGTAAGCTCATAGATGAGATCATATTTGAGATAACATAAAGTAATTTAATCATGTTAACATAGATGTTACAAATATTTAAGATAATGGATAACAAGTTCACAGATGGTCGAAAGGCTTAAAAGCTAAATAAATTGAAGAAAATATGTTTCGTTGAAAGTCGACAAGTTGGGAATGTTATAACATGTACTTTTGGGGAGAGAATAGGGTGTTTAAAATTATAAGGAGATTATGTTATGAGTTATCTTAGTCGTATGATAGACATGTGTTATAATTTGAAGTCAAGCGAGTTGGGAAACAAAAGTTTGAAAAGGTCATCACAAGTTACATTCATAAATGTGTTAAACTGATGTCAAATGTGGCTGAGCTTTTCTCCCAATATACGGGGGATTAGAATATGATATACCTACAAAATTGAATATCTATGAGTCTATTTTCTAACCCATTAAACCTTTCATCTATACGATATAGGAGTAGAGAGATATTTGCAGTTTTGCAAGACTAAGCAGATTGCATAGGTGGCAAGTAGGTGTGTCACTAAAGATTTTTGATAAATATATTTAATATGTTATATGAGTTCTTCTTGGGACATATTATATACCAAATTTAAGACCTTGAAATTTAGTTTCCAATGCTCTTAACCATTCATTCATACGACATCCGGATAAAAATATACAAGTGTCTGAAGATGCCAATGAGAGGGTGCCAAGCTAGCACCTCCTTGACTTTTCAAAAGTTTGTATATACTCCCTATCTCGTTTTTTCTCTTCATTTATCCATTGAACACGACCAGAGAACACCCCTAAACTCAACTTAAGCTGTCTTCAAGGGTTTTAAAGAGTATTAGCATCCCGGCACAAAATCAAGAAGCGATAACATTAGAACGATCCCTATGATGTAAGTATCATTACACAGGCTCTCTTTAATATATATATTTAAATGTTTATATATTAATGAAGTTTATAAATTTGCTTCCCAATAGTTAGAACTCACAAGATGGCAAACGGAAGCCGTGAGTTCGAGTTATTTGACTTGTACTGGATTATTTGTGGGATGTTTCGTGTTGGCCTCTTGTGTTGATGTTTTATGGAGTTTTGGAGGAGAAAAATTGTGGGGAAATATCCCATAATTATAGGATGGTAGGCTGGTTGTTCGTCTTTATTTTTTTAGGTTGTTTGGAATTATTTTAGTTGTCGTTTTATGTATGAAGTGATTAGGGGCGTGGGCTGTTTTGTGGTATATTGAGATAAGGATGGAAAATGATGAATACATGTTGTTATTGTTGTTTTCTTATTGTTGTTGGTATATGGTATTGGAGAAGGGCCTTGTTATAGGGGATATGCTGCCAAATTTAAGTAAATGATCTACTAGTTTAAGTTCCGAACTTAGCCTTTACTCAGTACTGATTTTGAATCTCCTTATGTTGTAGCAGATTGAATTGAGTTGTGTGAAGAATTGCTTGGAAGGTATCAAGGACTCAACAGAGTTAAGGTATGTTAAGGCTGATGTGCACGGTGAAATTAGAGGACCGACTTCTCATTGGCAAAATGCTACGACATATAACTCTAGAGGTTCGGGATCTCGAGCCAGCCATTTCCCTCAAGATATGTCGACATCCAGCCGAAGATAACATCGACCGAAACCCCAACGAATGCAGAAAGTTCTTGAAAAATGTATCCAGGGTTGACTAAGTCTGTTCGAGCAGCACAGTGTCGGCCCACACACATGTCATAAAGCTAGTTGGCTGTCCCATCCCCTTTTATCTATCACGCAACATATCTTGTACTGAAATTGAGATCCCCCCCTATAAATAGGGAGTCATTAATACCTTGTGAGGCAAAGCTCCAACAATTCTAAAAAGGTGCAATAATATCTTCTCTCTCTCTTTTGTCTAACGCCTTTTCATTGACTAGCTCGAAGCCATTTTTAGTTTGCTTATCTTCTTAAATGTTCTTTATTTGATATTAGTCCGAGGATATTTCGATGTACCCCACTTCTATATGTGTTCTTTATAGTACAACTTAGTTTTGGCTATAAAGAGCCCCGTTTGATTATACTTTTAACCATTATATCATCCTCGGCTACCCCCGATAACTCAAGTTCGACCTCGAAGTTGACCCGAAGTCCTCATCGGCCAAGCCTACACCCAGGCAGCATACCCTTAGGTTTGATCATTATCTCGTTTTAGTTCGTGCTCCATCATCAAAATTCATAATACTAGCATCATTTACTCTAACAACTAGCTCGGGAATAGATCACCTATTTTTAGAGTCCCATTTTTCAAATTTAATTGTCATTACCATTTTCACGGTAAAAAGTTTGGCGCCCACCATGGGACTATAAATAATAGTGATTATTTTCTTGCTAGTTTCATTACATAAACGCATATCATCTTTCACACCTTTTCTCATCCAAGATCCTTTGATTTCAAGTAAAAATGTCTGGCTCAGTAAACGGAGTTAAGAACGACCATCTTGAAGATCACGGGGAAAATAATGTAGCTATCCCAGTCGCCGGAGCACCACTACAAGATCCCGATAACACAACCGGACCAATACTAGCGTATGAGGACTCACAGGACACACAGCAAGTCAACAAACTTCTCACATCGACAAAAGTGTGCGACACATCGATCGACAGGAAGTTCAAAAAACCCGGTCCGGGAAGAACAAGTTGTTAGTCTTCACGTTATTTTTGAAATGTTGCAGGCACAACAACTGGCCATTGCTAAGTTGCAAAGCCATCCGAGAACTCCTAGCACAACAGCACTGGTGATAGCTCCCCCCGCCAAGTAAATACCTAAAAGATCAAATGATATCGGGTCAATGGCTGACCCCAACATAGTGAAGATGCTAGAGGATCTTACGAAAAGGATCGAATCGGGTAAAAAAATAAATGCAGATCAATGATAAAAAAGTCGAGACCTACAACTCTCGAGTGGATCATATCCCAGGAGCACCCCCAGTCCTAAAAGGTCTGGATTCGAAGAAATTTATACAGAGGTTGTTCCCCGAGAAAGCGGCCTCGAAGCCCATTCCTAAAAAAGATAGGATGCCGGAACTCCCTAAATACAACGATACCACCGATCCCAACTAGCACGTCACCACCTATACCTACGTTGTAAAAGGCAACGATATAAAAAATGATGAAATTGAGTCCGCGTTGTTGAAAAAATTCGGAGCAACACTTTCGAAGAGGGCCATGATGTGGTATCACAACTTGGCTCCGGATTCCATAGATTCATTCGCCATGCTGGCAGACTCCTTCGTAAAAGCACACGCAGGAGCCATCAAAGTAGAGAGGAAGTCCGACGTTTTCAAAATCAATCAAAGAGAAAACGAGATGCTGCGGGAATTCGTGTCCCGCTTCCAAAGGGAACGAATGGATCTGCCACCTGTCTCCGACGATTTAGCGGTACAGGCCTTTACCCAAGACCTGAATGAACGAAGCTCGTTGGCCTCGAAACAGCTGAAGCAGAACCTAATCGAATACCCGGCCGTGACTTGGTCGGACGTCTACAATCGGTACCAATTAAAGATTGGTGTCGAGGATGACCAAACGGGATCCCCTTCGGGCTCGGTATATCCAAGCAGACTCCTGGGAAAAGAAGCGAGACCAAACAAAGAAATGTACCAGTCGTACCTCGAAGACAGGAGGAACGTCCCAAGACACAATCTACCGCGCAACGATCGAAGGATATATCGAGGACAGGACCCTCGAGGACTCATCAACAGATTCAGGTTCATTCGAAGCATAGCACCAGCTAACACACCCCACTTATTGGAATAAAACTTCTACGTTGATGTTTCAGACATCGTGTTTGCTATCGGTTAGATTAGGGATGCCAAGTGGCCCAAACCGATAGAGTCAAACCCTTCGCAGAGAAATTATAACCTAGTATGCGAGTTTCACAACACGCACGGTCACATGATCGAGGATTACCATCACCTATGAGAAGAAGTGGCTTGACTACTCAACAAAGGGCATCTCCGGGAATTTCTCAGTGATCGGACCAGGAATTAATTTCGAGAGAGGGAGGCGACCAAGAAAAATGAGTCAAATAAATCGCAACATGTCATCCACATGATCATAGGGGGCGCCGATGCCCCGCAGGAACCTATATTGAGAAGAACAAAGATATCCATCACCAGGGAAAAATGGTGTCAGGGATATACCCTAGAAGATGCCCTCACATTCAGCGAAGAAGAAACTGAGGCCTTGTCTCAACCCTAGAACGATGCCTTGGTAATCTCCTTTCTTATAAATTTATTTCAGATAAAATGTGTACTCGTGGATCTAGGTAGCTCGACCAATATCATCAGGGCGAAGGTAATAGAACGACTCGGGCTACTCGAACAAATTGTGCCCGCCACTCGGGTCCTTAACGGTTTCAACATGGCTAGTGAAATAATGAAGGGAGAAATCATCCTCCTGGTTACCGTGGCCGGCACAACCCAAGATGCCAAGTTCCATGTCATTGAGGGAGATATGAGATATAATGAATTATTCAGACGACCCTAGATACACTTCATGAGAGCAGTACCATCCACCTTCCATCAGGTGATAAAATTCCCGACAAAGGACAGGATCAAGACCGTCTCGGGGTACAGTACGCGACAAGAGAAATGTTTGCTATACACGATGTGGTACCAGCGCTCATGCCTCCACCCCCAAATAAAACCACGAGCAGACCAGATCTCTTCCCCGGTCAAACTTGACAAAGCAAAGTGAAACATTCGCACCGTATGTCCGCTCCCGGGAAGTTATAATAGGCTAAGTCCCAAGACGTCGCCTGCACATTTAGCTTTAAAGTACAACCATTTCTTTTCTTATGTTATTTTTTCAAATCCGAGATTAACCCTCACGCAGACACCCAAATCGGAAGCTGCCTAGACATTAGTGCTGCTACAAAACCCTAAAGCCCCAAAGGCGCACCCGTTGCACTCTTTTCCTTCGACCGAGTTTTTATCCTAAAAAGAAAGGTTTTTACCGGCAAGCTTTTTAACGATGCAACGTCTGCAAGCCAGCAGAAGGGGAACACCGCAAAATATTCAGAACAAACTCTGCAGCTGGCTGTTGAAAAAGTGAGAGGGCATTCCCCCCGAAAAATGGCCCACTTGTGGGAATTTTGGAAAACACAAGACAAGGCTTCCTATAAGAAAATGATGCATCGAATTAACGGTGTAATCATGCCTCGTCGGTAAAAACATGTACTATTGTATCAAGCAAATCAAAAAGTACTTTTTTGATGAGGTAACTCTTTCCCAGAGTAAATTAATGAATCTTTCCCCCTGAAACATCCTAAAAAACGCAGGAACAGGTTCCAGCAGTTCAAAAAATGCCCCAAATGATCTCCAGGTCGAGGCTATGAAATCGCAAGATTCTTCAGGTAGGGAAAACCCGCAAGCAATTATCCTTGGCCCGATACAGGTCGGGCCAACACAACAAGGTATATTGCAACAACAGATCAAAGGACGCATTCCAGCACTCCGTTCTCCGAACAGGGAAATCAAAATGTATTCCCGATAGGGTTCTCTTCATCAAATGCATCCCGAAATACTCGGAGACTTAATGCCTACAGTTGGGCACTCGCATAACTCCAGGGCCGGAACTCCGGGCTAGTAAAGCCCCTACAACACAGCTTCGAGTTCATAAGAAGCGGTTTTCACGCTTAAACAACTTGATGAATCAGAGATTGATGAAAATCGCCATGCTACATCACCAAAACAACTGTAAGACCTCAATAGGCATGACAAACTGTAAGACCTCAATAAGTGTGACAAACTGTAAGATCTCAACAGGCATGCAAATCTCGAAGTTTAGGCTGTGCATCGCATTTGTAAGAATCCCGAAAGGGCATACCTTCAGTGTAGATGCCTAAAGTATCACTTGGGATCAAAAAATGGCTACAACCAAATGCACATGACTACGGTCAAAACAGATGATACAGCCAAAATAACACAACCCAGGGACGCCCGAACATCGCTAAACAAAATTGCAGGCCACAACTTCGAATATACTTCGGAAAGAATCGGTTAAAACCGGCATCTCTCAACCGGAAAACAACAGGCTATGAACCATTCGAGGTGCTCAAAATATCACTGACAACAACTTGAAATCGAGGTTCTTCCAGAACTGATGACGGGTCAGGCAAAAACCTTTCAAAAGACCTTAACGAGCGGAAAACAAGCCTATAAAAAGCCCAAGGGCAAAAATAGCGTAAGGGCCATTGTTGCCAGCTAAGCAAGCCTACGAGCCACATATCGAATGGTCTCTACGACCAAAAAGCGTAAGAGCCATTATCGCCAATTGACAACTTGAGGATTAAAGTGAGCTTGAATCGTAATGCAATTCGGAGACCAGATTCAATATATTTAAATAAACAAGCCTACGGGGCACATATCAGAAGGTCTCTACGACTAAAAAGTGTAAGAGTCCTTGTCGCCAGCCAAAAATGACAGCTTAAGGGTCAATTAAAGCTCGAATCGCAATGCGATTCGGAGACTGGACCCAAAATGAGCTAAACTACAACATGCCTAAGGGCACGACATAAGTGCCGCTGTCGCCGTCAGAGTAAAGCCTCTAGGATACCCACCCGTATGGTCATTTCAACCCAAAGCATGAATGGCCATCGCCTTCCGCCCATACAGGCAGGAACAGACATCAGGGTCGATTAAAGCTAGAATGGCAACGCGACTCGAAGATTGGACCCAAAATAAGTTGAAACAACCAAACACCCAAAGGCGAGAAATAAAAGCCATCATCGCCAACCCAGACGAGCGCCAATATCGAAGGTAAATTATGCTCTAGTCGGATCCTGACTCGGAGACTGAACCTGACAATGATTAAAGCATACAAGCCTTGGGGCGAGTCAGGGATCAAATCGACCCAATTGAAATTTCAACAAGTAGAAATGCAAAAAAAAATATGACTTGCAAGTTCCCCCTCTTATTGCTACATGCTGATGACAAGGCACAACCCCAACATGCGTAGAATATAGAAAACTGTGTATACATAACAAAGGAGGCAAGAAACTATCATTCTACTTTTTTTTCCGGTAGTCATAGCCCAACGGTCTTCTCCTCATCATCCTCATCATCAGACATCAGGAATTTGGCATTATTTTCCTCTTTTTTTGATTGCTCGATCTCCCTCGAAAGATCAAAGCCCCTTGCGTGAATCACCTCAAAGATTTCCCTCAGGGATCCGCACCTCACACACTCTCTGTTATTTTTGGTACGATCGAGGGTCTTCTACAATTGAACTTTAGCTGCATCGACGCTCCTCAAGTAAGCCGCCATTTGCTTCCCCGACCTGGTATCATTTATCACAACCTCTGCTCGAACATTCGCCTACACTAGCACAAAAAGACCAAAGGATAGGTAGGCTCGACAAAAACTTGACTCAAGGCTTGAAATAGCTAGACAAAATGTAAAGGTTCCGATGCCTACTCACGTCATCAAATCGCACTCAAAAGTCTCCTGGACTAAATAGACCGGTTCTAAACTCAAGGGGGGTCCTGCCGAAACACAGAAACCAGTCCCCCGGTTCGAAAGCAATACAAAGGAGGTAAAAATTCATGACTCCTCTTATTTCTTATTATGTATATGTATATGCACGAAAGATGTGCTCTCCGTCTACAAGCATAGTCTATAAGAAGCAAAACATAGAGTAGCAAGGTCGATGCTCCAAAAAATGGCGGCCTATCGGCCCTGGCCTCGTTCTTCAGGGCATCAGCCGTAAACGAGATGGGCACCACCAACTACATTCGCTCAAGCAAATTCTTTCGGAAAAATGGTACCCCCGACATAAGTCCTTACAAGCAAACATTCCCTTCGAAGGCCCGCTTCATCTTGGATCAAATCATTGGAGATATATCACCAATCCTTCACCATCCTCGGTTCAACTTAGTGCTATGGAAGTCCGATCACCGGCTGTTCCCGATCCGAACTCTTCAAAGAAATCAAGCTACAGTTTTACAGCCATATCGACTCGAATCGAAGCTCAAAGATCCAAGATGCATAGGATCATGCCAAAACCTGCCATAAAGTGAAGCCGGCAAAGACTAATCAATGACCAAACACCTTCCTAGCAGACCAACCCTTGTTAGCCTTAAGGAACCGCCGTTCCAAAAAACATCAGTCTCAGACAATGCACTCTCCTCGGAGGCACGGGTTAGTTTCGCCCCAATAAAAGCTCCTTCACGAGTATGCAGCACATATATCATCTATCGCCATGCCCGATTTATGCCATACCCCAAATAAGCAGTTGCTAAGGGCATGATCTGCCAAGCTCCATAAAATCAGCAAGCTCCAGGAATCCCAGGACGGAAGCAATTTCACAAGCGCATAAGAAAAAAGCTGGAATGAGCCAACGCTAATCAAAGGCACCGACCACCGACACCAACTCCGACCCCAAGGACTTCCGCCATAGCGAGACAATGCCCAAAGCAGACCAGCAATGTCTCTACCAAATTGGCATACAGCCCCAGGAGGCCTTCGTCATAGAAGGATAATTTACAAAGGGTGAGTCGTACTTGACAAATGCTCGTATAAAATGGGCTCCGGGTAATAACCGGGATGACCCGAAGCACAACCAAATCTCCATTCAGAGATCACCTCCGAGAAGTTAACGGTGTTTCAAGACCACAGGTCCTCAGACGAGTCTATTCTCAACGGCCATTATGAGGCTTGAAGACCTCGACTACACTTTCGCATGGAGAAAGGGCCCCGGTGTCCCGAGGGTGTTGGCCTAATTTGGGGCCGGTTGGGGAAGTCAAAAAAGGACCTTGCACACATCTAGTTCATCAACAAGAGGCTAGATGCAACACTCGTGCCCGAGGCCTAGTATCGCATATGACATAATAGGACCATACAGTCAAAGCTGCCAAAAAAATATAAAGGAACACGACAAATATCGAAGGAAGAAACCAAGAAAATATCTTTTGTATTTGCACAAATATTCACTTACAGATATCCTCGAAAGATCCTTACATATGATTACATTATACACAAAAGAGTGAAGAAATACAGATAATATGCAAGGCTAAGGAACTAGTCTGTTTATGTTGCGCTTCCATTATCACCCTCTCAGGCGTATGACCTCAAAGACAATATCTTCAGTGTCCAATCCCCTCGGGGATATCATCCTAATTCTTCCCAAAATGGCATCTACAAAAGGAAGGATATAGAAGAAGGAGGTGGAGGAGAAGAGCAAAATCACGAAGAGATGCCGGAAGAAAACGAGAAATGGCTGGGCGAAAAATTTGGCTAATACAAACTCTGCTAGTACCACCATCTCCAAGCCATTTCTTGAAACGTTGCCTCAGCCAAGGAGGCAACAGCCAGCGGAGAACGTCACCATGCCCCTCAGGAATCCAAAGAGGATGTAACACTCCAAGCCGAGGAAGGAGGGTGAGTGGCGGTGTGTAATCCGAGCCCCCTCTTGAGCAGTTGTCCATAATCCAAATTTTTCCCCAGTTTAGAGGAAATCGACCCCCTACTTTATCGCTCTGAGCCAACGGGGTCAGTAACAACAACAGTAATAGCAACGGCAATAGAAGAAGTAACAACAACAACAACAATAACATCATGGCGACACAAATTCGTTAAACCAAAAAAGGATCGAGAGTTGGGCCATGGCATATACGGCGTAAGATCTTGAGGCCGTGGGCCTCAAACATAGCAAAGACTAAAAGATGGCAGGAAAAGAGAGAAGGATGGATATTGAAAGAAGTTTGAATCAAAAGCTAATCACAATAAACCCCATATATAGGGGAGGGCAAAGTAACCAACGGCGCCATTACAGCTCTAAAAAAATGTAACAACAAGCATATTTAATACGTTCATGGAAACTGAATTGATAACAACGAATGACCCCGATGAGCAAGGAGTCGTGATATTTCTAAATAACCCTGGAGGAGCGAAAAGGTGTAATGCCTCAACATTTGTGAGAGGGGCTACACCATCAGCATGATGTCATTTCAAATGGCCACAGAATAAGGTGTTAAAAACATTTCTTATAGCTACCCTCTAAGAAACGCGGAGACTATCTGTGCATGGTGAAATCGGAGGACCGACTTCTTATTGGCAAAATGCTTCGATAGATCACTCCAGAGGTCTAGGATCTCGAGCTGGCCATTTCCCTCAAAATATGTCGACATCCAGCCGAAGGTAACATTGACCAAAACCCCGACAAATACAGAAAGTTCTCAAAGAACGTATCCGGGGTCGACTAAGTCTGTTCGAGCAGCTCAGCGTCAGCCCACACGCACGTCATAAAGCTAGTTGTCTATCCCATCCACTTTTCTTTATTACACAACGTATCTTGTACTGAGTTTGGGCTCCTCCTCTTATAAAAGGGCAGTCATTAATACCCTGTAAGGCAGAGCTCCAATAATTCTACAAAAGTGCAATAATATCTTCTCTCTCTCTTTTCTCTAATGCCTTTGCATTGACTAGCTTGAAGTCGTTTTTAGCTTACTTATCTTCTTAACTATTCTTTATTTGATATTAGTCCGAGGATATTTCGATGTCCCCCACTTCTATATGTTTTCTTTATCTTACAACTTAGTTTTGGCTATAAAGAGCCCCGTTTGATTATACCTTTAACCGTTATACCATACTCGGCTACCCCCGATAGCTCGAGTTTGACCTCGAAGTCGAACCCGAAGTCCTCATCGGCCAAGCCTACACCCGGGTATCTCGTTTTAGTTCCTACTCCATCGTTAAAATTCATAATACTAGCATCATCTGCTCTAACAACTATCTCGAGAATAGATCACGTATTTTTAGAGTCCCATTTTACAAATTTAATTATCATTACTATTTTTACGGTAAAAAGCTGAACCTTTCCTTCATTTTGGCATGATCCAGTAACTAATGTGTTTGATAACGAGACATAAAGAGAAGTTAATATTCCTGAATTTATGTACATTTTCCTAGTCTCATAAGTTATGTCACTCTCCCTTATCGGGACTTCATATTCAATTTAGTTTTGTCTTCTTTCAGCTAAGAGAGAATGGAGTCTATATATATACAATATTACATTATTTTCACTACCATCGAGCTATTATCGATGGGTAGGCCTTTATTAGGAAATCTCTGATCAGATGGTGAGTTATTTACCGAGCCTACTATTGCTGGGAACCTATGAGCGAACCCAGAATGGCCGAGATATGGTGTGGTTGAGAGCTGATGAGCTAGCCTACTATGGTAGAGTAGTTACACATACCGAACCTTATACGGCCGAAAAACTATTTTACTTACTATATTGATTGAGTTAAGTCTGTACCAGCAGGTAAGCATATCTTTAGATTAACTTTGACTTCCAGTTACTTTCAGTTATTATATTACCAATGTAGTTTCAACTTTCAGTTATTTTGCAACCTTACATACTCGGTACATTATTTCATACTGATGTCCCTTTTGCCGGGGATGCTGCATTTCATGCCTGCAAGTCCTCATTGACAGTTGGATGGACCCTCCTAGTAGACAGATTCAAAATCAACTTGGTTGGTAAGCTCCACTTCCTAGGAGTTACCAGATCTAGACCTTGGAGTCCATTTTATATCTATAGATTTGATAGGTAGGTCGAGGCCCTATCTTGACCATGGTACAGTTCACTTATCTCTAGAGGCTTGTAGACGAGTTCTGTATAGTTTGTATATCAGTATATGTTCATGGCGACCTCGTCAGCCTCTATAGTAATATATACATATATGAGCTTTTAGGTATGTTTACGTCTTAGATAAAAGAGACGATATTTTCATATAAATTAGAATATGGCCTCGTCGGCATAAGTTGAGGGTTACCCCTCCAGAGTTTACAGTTATAGAGTGGTACGCTCGGGCTGACTATGGCACTAGGTGTCGGTTACGCCTCGTCCAATTCGGGGCATGACATGAGAACCCTGCTGAGATCTGCTGTTCGATAATCTAGGGCAATACCTACTAATGTGACCTATACCCACACACTCAAAGCACTCCCTCGTCTGCTGAGTTTACTGAAATGAGGAGTGACCCTGACAGTCCGAATAGACATTATAGTAACTGTAGAGCAGTGGTACAGTGAATGGAGGTGAATGTATGTACATTGAATGTTGGATGCTCGGGACGAGACCCGTAAGAACCACGACCGTCCGAAACACCATGGGCTACCTGAAGAGCTGACTAAAATGGCCTAAGAGGATGGCCCCTACCAAAAGAACCGCTGCCTCCAGATGAGGCAACACTGAAACAACCGAAATGACAAGGCCTCTTATCAGACATCGACCTCCTTCTTCAGAGCACGAACCATCTCGATTCGTCTGGCAATGTTCATGGCCCCATGAAAAGTAATATCATCTCAGTCTCCTTGGACATCTATAGCTTGATGGTGTAAGTGAGCCTATTAATAAATCTCTTCACCCTCACCCTCTCCCTCTCAGTAGGGAGCAAGAAAATTTCATGGTGAGCTAGGTCCATAAATCAAGCCTCGTACTGGGTAACACTAATACTACCCTGCTAAAGGCACTCAAACTGCCTGGGGTAAACCTCTCTCAGAGTGACAGGAATGAACTTCTCCAGAAATAGCTATGAGAACTGATCCTAAATAAGTGCAGACGACCCAACTAGTCTATCCAACATATAATCCCTCTACTACCTCCTGGCGGAACAAGTCATTTGAAACACTACAAAATCAACCTCATTGGTCTCAACTATACCCATGTTCCGCAACACCTCATGACAACAGTCAAGATAATCTTGCGGGTCCTTAGAAGGTGCACCACTAAAATGAATAGGGAAGAGCTTGGTAAACTTGTACAACATCAACAAAGCCTTAGAAGACACGGCAGGTCTATCACTGGCCTATGCTGCAACATCCAGCTGAACCACCCCAACTGGCTGGGCTGCTAGAGTCTGATACTAGGGAGGCACCTACTCTGGTGTGTTAGTAGTGGGAGTCTGTGCTCCTCCCCTAGCCTGGGAGACGGCTGGTGCCACCAGTAACATACCAGTCTGGTCCACACGCTCCATAAGGCCCACCAAACGGACTAGAGCATTTTGAAGCACTGGAGTGGCTATGAACCCCTCTAGGACCTGAGATGGTCTGAAGAGTATAGACTGAGCTGGAACCTCCTCATAAAAAGCTACCCAAGGCTCCACTGGGGTGCTGCTGTTCAAGGTCTAGGATGAGCTATACGTCTGGCACGACCCCTAGTTCGGCCTTAGCCTCGACCTTTACCCCTGGTAGGAGCTGCCAAATGGGACTCTAGCTCATGTCCTGCTGCTGATATTGTGCATGTTCTCTCCATCTGCAAAAGAACAATAATATAATGATTCAGTCATCAGTGATAGAATAAAATCGCACGATAAATAAGGAAAGAAGTGAAATTTGTCCTAAAATCCATAGCCTCTGGAATATAGGTACAGATGTCTACCGATTCTCTAGATTCTACTAAATTTCACCATGATGCGAGATCTAGGAAACCTATTGCTTTAATACCAACTGTCGCAACTCGAAATTCCCACCATCGGGACCATGATAGAGCCTAACATTTCACTTGCTAGGAAAACCAACGTTATATGTGAGTATTAACCAATTTTATTAAGTTTCAAATACAACCTCAATAAATGAAAATTGAGTAATCTGAGACAAGGTAAATAAACTAATAAGTTCCAAAATCTAAATACAAATCCCAAAAGAGTTTTCGCGAGTACATGAGCATGTAAGATACTACAAATAATGGTCTGAAATAAACATAACTGTTTGGATCAAATGAACAAATAAAAGAAGTAGAAGGGGAATTCATATCTCGGGATGTGGTGTAACTATACCTTACGTCTCCTCTAGGTAGCTGGATTCGAGCAAGTCTACGATATGCCGCTAGAACCAACTCCAGTATCTGCACCAAAATTGCATAGTGAAGTATGAGTACAACCGACACCATATAGTTTGTAAGTGTCACAACCTAAATCTCCCTCCATAAGATTTCATGACGACACCTAGTCTCAGAGACTAGGTAAGCCTAATAATATGCAAACTAATGATAATAAAAGCAAAATTTTAACAACTAAACTACAACAGATAATTATATAACTGATTAAATGTTGCTTGGCATGTACAATAACCAAAGCTCGAGTATAAACATTATTCCTAAAACCCGATAGTCACAAGCTCTAAGAATTTGTCTAACTATTTTTATACATCAATAAATAGAAGAAATAAAGGAGGAACAAAAAAAAGGATAAAGGGGGGACTTCGAGGTCTGCCGACGCTCGCAGATATACTTTGAAGTCTCCAGAGCAGCAGCAAGTACACCAAAACATGTGCAGAATAGTAGCATGAGTACACCAAAATGATACCCAGTAAGTGCTAAGCCTAACGTCGGTAGAGTAGTCACGAGGTCAGGTCATGGCCCTAGTGGTATATATAATAAAAAGGACAAAAGATATAATAATGTGAAAAGATTGATAATCTAACAAGGATAATTCTACAGAAAATAACAACTAACACATAGTGATAAACAACAGGGGCGCTCCCGAGATACTGTCTCATAGTCCCAAAAGTACATACTCAATAGGGGATCTCCCGATATATCGTCTTGTAGTCCCAAGCGTTAATATGCAAGGATATCTCCTGAGGTACCATCTCGTAGTCTCAAACGTAAATGTGCAAGGGGATTTCTTGAGGTACCGCCTCATAGTCCCAAAAATAAATGTACAAGGGGATATCCCGATGTACTGCCTCGTAGTCCAAAAAGTAAACACATGGCTAAAACCGATGGAAAGAATAATTAATAATATGAACCCTACAGTTAAGACTGATACAAATCAAGGAAAAATAGGAATTCAACTAAGCATGCTGCATATATTTCAATTGAGCATTTAACACACGTAGACATGCGATATTAGGCTAAACAGGATAACTACACATGCTGGTATAAATTAATTAAGATGTAGCAGGTTACTACTTAGTAAAAATCGAATTTCACAACAATTAGCCCATGTACACACTCGTCACCTCGCAGACATGGTGCTCACATGTCAGAGAAACACAACTGTAGCAAATCCTAGGGGGATTTCCCCCATATAAGGTTAGGCAAGCCACTTACCTCGAACCAAGCTCAATCATTATGTAAGAATGCATTTTCCACGATTTTCCAATTCGAAATGGCCCAAATCTAGCCAAAAGGAATAATATACCATAAGTATAACTATATTAAACCAATCTAATTAATAAAATCAAGGCTTTAGCGAGGAATTAGAAAATTGCCCAAAAATTTGACCGGGACCACGTCTCTGAATTGGGTAAAAGTCACAAAATACAAACACCCATTCAACCACGAGTTCACTCGTACCAAAAATACTCAAACCCGATATCAAAATCTCAGTCAAAAGCCAAAAATTTGGTTTAAGAACTTTCCAACTTTTTTCCAAATTTTCTCAACTCAAATACTTAACTAAATAATTAAATTAACTATAGATTAGTGGAATATAACCAAAAACGAGTTAAGAATCTCTACCCAAATGTTTCCTCTGAAAATCTTTCAAATTATCGCCCAAATCGAGTTCTCAAAGTCCCAAAGTCAAAATGAGATCAAACCCTCGTAATTTCCCCTTTTCTACCCAGTTAACCCACTTCTTTGAGGGATTCATAGCTTCTACTGTTCTGCACCTGTGGAAAAACCATCGCAGGTGCAGACATCACTTAAGTCCTCAAAGTTTGCTTCTGCGAACAAGGGTCGCTTCTGCGCACCTGGTTCAACGCTTCATCACCCGCTCCCGCGAGTCCAATTCTGTGAGACTCTGACTGCATCTGCAGTCTCAACTGGAAGACCCGTAATCTCTTTCATGATTCGATGGCCACTTTTGCGGTGCCACACCCGCGGCCTAAAATGCACAAGTGCAATTACACTAGGTGCACAAAACTTCAGCCAATCTAACACATCTCCAAATGATCCGTTAACCACCCGAAATCAACCCGATGCCTCTGGAAACTCAACCAAACATACCAACAAGTCCTAAAACATCATCAAAACTTAGTCTAGCCTGAAATCACATCAAACAACAATAAAAATATGAATCACATTCCAATTCAAACTTAATGAACTTTAAAACTTCAAACTTCTACAACCGATGCCGAAACTTATCAAAACATGTCCTATTGACCCCAAATTTTGCACATAAACCATACTTGACATGATGAACCTACTCTAACTCCCGAAATCAGAACCCGACTCTGATATCAAAAAGTCCACTCTCGGTAACTTCTCAAAAATTCAACTTTTGTCTTTTCAAGCCTAATTCAGCTATGGACCTCCAAAACACAATCTGGACACGCTCTTGTGTGCAAAATCACCCAACGAAAACGAAAAGGACGAAACTCCATTCCTGAGTTGTCTGCACACGGTTCCAACTATTGTCAAATTCCTAGGACTTAAGCTTCTATTTTTAGGGACTAAGTGCCCCAATTCTCTCTAAAACCAAAAACAAAACCTTCCGGCAAGTCACATAAGCAGAAAAAGATACGAGGAAAGTTGTAAATAGGGAATTAGGGCTAATACTCTCATAACGAACGATCTAGTCGTTACATCCTCCCCCTCTTAAAATAATCGAACGTCCTCCAACGAGTATAGAGACATACCTGAAATGGTGAAAAGATGAGGATAACGGCTGCGTATATCATGATCGTTCTCCTAAGTCACCTCCTCGGCCGGTTGACCCCTCCACTGAACCTTTACTGAAGCAATTTTATTTGACGTCAACTTTCAAACCTTCCTGTCCAAAATAGCCCCCAGCTTCTCAATATAAAATAAATCTTTGTCCAACTGATGCTTCCAGAGTATTGAAACGTGGAATACTGGATGAACCCCTGCTAGATTGGGAGGCAAGGAAAGTTCATAAGCAACCTCCCCAACTCGCCACAACACCTCGAATGTGCCAATAAACCTTAGGCTCAGCTTGCCCTTCTTCCCGAACCTCATGACATCCTTCATGGGCGAAACCCAGAGCAAGACCCGATCTCCAACCATGAATGCAACATCGCGAACCTTCCGATCTGTATAACTCTTTTGTCTAGACTGGGCTGTGCAAAGCCGATCCTCAATCACCTTAACCTTCATCAAAGCATCCTAAACAAAGTCTGTACCCAATAGCCTAGGCTCGCCTGGCTCGAACCAACCTACTAGAGACCGACATTGCCTACCATACAAAGGCTCATACGGTGCAATATGAATGCTCAACTGATAACAGTTGTTATAGGCAAACTCTGCAAGTGGCAAGAACTGATCCCAAGAACCCCCAAACTCTATCACAAAGCACATAGCATATCCTCCAGTATTTGAATAGTGCACTTAGACTGCCTGTCTATTTGAGGGTGAAATGTTGTGCCCAACTCAACCTGAGTGCCTAACTCATGCTATACAGCCCTCCAGAACTATGATGTAAACTGTGTACCACAGTCATAGATCATAGATATTGGCATGCCATGAAGCCTGATAATCTCGTGGATATAAACTCGAGCCAGCTGCTTGGAAGAATAATTAGTCATCACAGGAATGAAATGAGCTGACTTGGTCAGCTTATCCACAATTACCCAAACTTCATCAAACTTCTGCTGAGTCTGTGAAAGCCCAACAACCAAATCCATAGTGATCCACTCCCATTTCCACTTCGAAATCCTTAGCGTCCGAAGCAATCCACCTGGTCGCTGATGCTCATACTTCACCTACTGGAAATTTAGACACCGAGCTACATATTTTACTATATCCTTCTTCATTATCCTCAACCAATAATGTTGTCTCAAGTTATGATACATCTTCGCGGCACCCGAATGAATGGAGTACCGCAAACTTTGAGCCTCCTAGAGAATCAACTCATGCAATTCGTCTATATTGGGCGCACATAGCCTACCCTATATCCTCAATGCACCATAATCTCCAATAGTGACCTTATTAGAATCACCATGTTGAACCGTGTCCTTAAGGACAAGAAGATAGGGGTTATCATACTAACGCTCCCTGATACGATCATAAAATGATGACCGAGAGACCACACAAGCCAAAACTCGACTCGGCTCAGAAATATCCAATCTAACAAACTGGTTGGCCAAGGCCTGAACATCCAATGCCAATGGCCTCTCTGCTACTGGTAGATATGTTAAGCTCCCAAAACTCTTCATCTTGTGACTCAAGGCACCGGCCACAACATTGGCCTTCCTGGGATTGTATACAATAGTGATATCATAATCCTTAAGCAGATCCAACCACCTCCAATGACGCAAGTTAAGATCCTTCTGTTTGAACAGATACTGTAAACTCCGATGATCGATGTAGATCTCACAGGGACACCGTGCAAATAGTGCCGCCAAAACTTCAAGGCATGAACAATATCTGCTAATTCAAGGCCATGGACATGATAGTTCTTTTCATGCTCCTTCAGCTGTCTGAACGCGTAGGTAATCACCCTACCGTCCTGCATCTACACCGCACCGAGACCAATTTGCGGCACATTACAATATACAGTATAAAACCCCAAACCTGTAGGTAATACCAATACTGGAGCTGCAATCAAATTATCTTGAGCTTTTGAAAGCTCTCCTCATACTCATCTGTCCACGTGAATGGAGGACCCTTCTGGGTCCGCATGGTCATAGGTGCTCCAATAGATGAGAAACCCTCTACAAATCGACGGTAATATCTCGCCAAACCAAGAAAACTCTGGATCTCCATAGCTGAGGACAATCTAGACCAGCTCTACACAACATCGACCTTCTTCAGATCAACTTTGATCACCTCACTTGCCATTACATGTCCCAAAAATGCCACTAAATCTAGCCAAAACTCACACTTAGAGAATTTTGCATATAACTTATTTTTTCTCAAGGTCTGAAGCTTGGTCCTCAGGTGCTGCTCATGATCCTTCCAACTCCGGGAGTACACCAGGATGTCGTCAATAAACACAATGACAAAAGACTCATGATAGGGCCGCAATACATTATGCATCAAATGCATGAATGCTGTTGGGGCGTTGGTCAGCCCAAATGACATCATAAGGAATTCCTAGTGACCATACTGAGTTCTGAATGTAGTCTTCGAGATATTTGGCTCTCAAATTTTCAACTAATGATAGCCTGAACGCGAATCAATCTTGGAAAACTCCATGACATCTTGTAACTAATCAAATAGGTCATCAATACGAGGCAATAGATACATGTTCTTCACTGTAACTTTGTTCAACTAGCGATAATCAATGCACATACGCATAGAACCATCCTTCTTCTTCAAAAACAAGACTGGGGTACCCCAAGGTGACATACTGGGCTAAATGAAACCCTTGTCAATAAATTTCTATAATATTTCCTTCTATTCCTTCAATTCAGGAGGAGCCATACGATATGAAGGGACAAAGATGGGCTGAGTGCCCGACAACAAATCAATACCAAAGTCGATATATTTGTTGGGCGGCATGCCCGGAAGATCAGCTAGAAATACATCTGAATAATCACTCACTACTGGGACTAACTCAACTATAGGGGTATCAATACTGATATCTCTCACAAAATCTAGATACGCGTCACACCCCTTCTCAACCATTAGTTGAGCTTTGGGAAATGAAATAACTCTGCTGGGAGTGTAATCTAAGGTACCTCTCCGCTCTAACCATGGTAAATTAGGCATAGCCAGCATCATGGTCTTAGCGTGACAATCAAGAGTACCATAATGGGGCGACAACCAGTCCATGCCAAAAATAATATCAAAATATACCATACTGAGCAATAATATAACGGCTCTAGTTTCAAAACAACTAAGAACAACCAAACACAACCGATACACATGATCCACAATAATAGAATCCCCCACAAGTGTAGACACATAAACGAGAGAACTCAAGGAAATATGGGATATGCCCAAATACGTAGCAAAATAAGATTACACATAGGAATACGTGGAGCCTGGATCAAATAAGGCAACGTATCTCTATGACAGACTAGAATAGTACCTGTAATGACAGAGTCAGATTCAACTGCCTCTGTACGAGCAGGAAGGGCGTAATATCAGGCCTGGCCTCCCCCTCTAGGGCGATATCTACCTGCCAACCTCCACCTCGAGCTGGCTCAGCAGGTGGAGTGGTAGCTGATGCTGTAATCATAGCCTGAGGACTTGGTAGAGCACGCCATTCCTGAGTAGTCTGTGGAGGTGCACCCCTCCTATGTTTGGGGAAATATCTCACCATATGGCGAGTGTCGCCATACTCAAAACAAGCTCTCGAAGGATATGGCTGCTACGATTGGCTCGAGCCAGGTTGGCTGGACTTTCTGCTTAAAGCACCCTATGTAGGAGGTACACTGGACACTGGTGGTGCATAATAAGGCTCCTAGGACCTAGGAGTGGCCAGAATACGCCTTGCGACTGGAAGTGCTGAATGAACAGGTTGACTCATATATCCCCTACAATGATGAGGTTCTCTAGGGCACGAGTACGACTATAAATGCAAAAATCTCAAAACCTCTTGGCCTCCCTCTCCTCTCTCTCCCGAGTAAGCACACCCTTCAATATCACAGCGATCCCCACAACCTGCTGGTATGCAATATCCATCTCTAACTCCCAAGTCATTCTAAGCCTAATATTAGGGTTTAGCCCTTCGATGAACCGACGGACCCTCTCTCAAACTGTAGCAACCAAGGCTGGTGCATGCCTAGCCAATCACTAAAGCAAACCGCATACTCTGACACAATCATAACACATTGGTGCAACTGATCAAACTCTGCTCGCCATGCGTCCCTGAGACTCTGGGGAACATACTCCATTAAAAATATATCCGAGAACTGAGTCCAAGTAAGTGAAGCTGCCTCAGCCGGACTACACTACTCAAAAGCACGCCATTACTGATAGGCCGCTCCTCTAAGGTGGAATATAGTGAAAGAAACCCCACTCGTCTCTGGTACACCCATAGTATGGAGGATACATGGCACTCCTTAAGAAAACCCCTAGGCATCCTCTGACTCCAAGCCACTAAAAGTAGTAAGGCAGTAATTTTTGTACATCTCGAGCCTGAGCTGCTCCTCCTAAAAAACTTCTGCCTTACCTTCGGGCCGAAATGGGGCTACCGACTGCACTAGTATGACCTGCGGATACCGACTGCACTAGTATGAACTAGGCCTACTGACTGCACTAGAGTACCAAACATGCTCAGGAATTGTAAAAAGGTCTCTTGAAGAGTTAGTGCAGTAATAGGTGTCTTAGGTGACGATGCTATGACTGGAGCTACTGGTGGCTCCTCTGTAGTAGCTCGTGCGGGTGCTTTGGCTGCACCACGTAGACGTCCTTGACCTCTACATCGGCCCCGACCTCTCGCGACTCTAGTAAGGGGTGCGAATGCCTGGTCATCTGATCCGTCTGTACGTGTCTTCAACATGTGTGAGAGAATAGAAGATTGAATTTTACAATTCCGAAGTCAACAATTTCGCACGATAAAGAATCAAAAGAAGTGAAATTTTTCTAACAGTTCCATAGCCTCCTGAAGATAAGTACAAATGTCTCTGTATCGTTCCACGACACTTTACTAAACCTGCTTGTGACTCACAACACCTATAAACCTAGAGCTCTGATACCAACTTGTCACGATCCGAATCTCCCTCCGTAAAATGTCGTGATGTTACCTAGTCTCCCCGACTAGGTTTGCCTAACAATTTAAGTAATAATGAAAATAAAAGCAAAATTTTAACAACTAAACTGCAACAGATAATTATATAACTGATAAAATGCCACTCGGCACATACAATAACAATGCTCGAGTATAAACAGTATTCCCAAAACCTGGTAGTCACAAGTCACAAGCTCTAAGAATTTGTCTAACTATTTCTATACATCAGTAGCTAGAAAAAATAAAGGAGGAACAATAAAAAAGGGATAGAGGGGGGACTCCAAGGTCTGCGGACGCTGGAATATATACCTTGAAGTCTCTGGATCAGCAGCAAGTACACACTAATAGTGGGTTTTATAGGAGGTACCTAGATTTGCACACAAAACATGTGCCAAAGAGTAACATGAGTACACCACAATGGTACCCAGTAAGTGCAAATCCTAACCTATGATATTAGGCTAAAAAAGATAACTACACATGCTGGTATAACTCAATTAAGATGTAACAAGTTTCTACTCAGTAAAAAGTAAATTTTACAACAAAAAGCTTGTGTACGCACTCCTCACCTCACGTACACAGCGGTCGTATATCACAGAAGTATCACAACACTACCAACTCCTAAAGGGATTTCCCTACCCAAGGTTAGGTAAGCCATTTACCTCAAACCAAGCTCAATCAATTAGTAAGAATGCCTTTTCCATAATTTTCCGACTCAAAATGGCCCAAATCTATCCAAAAGAAATTACATACCATATGCTTTTACAGTTAATGTATATTATACTGTAACCGGATTTGACTCCTATATAAAGGGAAAACTTGTAAGGGGTTGCTATTGCTCCAAGCATTCTACACAGGATCAATAATACCTCTCTCTCTTTCTTATCTCTAACTTACTCGCTCTTACTCACCCGAGACCACTCTTAGCATTTATTCCTTTCATACTTGTTCTTTATTTATTGCTTGTTATTGGCCATAAAGAGCTTTCTTTAATGATATTCTAACTGTTATCCTTGTCCCGGCTACTCCTGATAGCTCGAGCCCGAGCCGGATATCAACCCCGAGGCCCTTCATTGACCAGTCCGAAGCTCGGGAAGCAAGCCCCTCGGTTTGATTACTACCCCGTTTTAGCTTGCATCTCATTGTTAAATTTCATACTCCTAGAATCAACTGCTCTAACAACTAGCATAAAAATATATCACGTATTTTTAGAGTCTCATTTACAAATTTAATTGTTTTTACCATTTTCACGGTAAACATGGTCTATTCAAGAAAATATTCTTATCTCCTAAAAAGATTATCTCCAAAATGTTTTCACTAAGTCTTTCAAACTATGTCAAGCACTCTTACTTACTCTTAGGTTATTAAGTTCTTCCCCTCTTGTATGTGTACTGCTTAGGGATCCTTGAGATCTCTCTGAACTTTGGCATATCAAGGTTGACTCTTCCATACTGCACATAACCAGTACCTATTTGAGAAAAGTCTTGGTATGAGAACTGCTCGGGATCCTTGACGTCCTTAGGGAACTCTGACACACCTGGACACTTATTGGCTTTGAGATTTTGAGCATTTGAGACTACATTGAAAGCCTGGTACTCCCAGGTTTACTTTGGGCCTGCTTCAGGCTCCCTATTGTATCATTTCACATTTCATCTGTGTATTTTATTCACTCATGGTCTATAATAATTATTTGTAAATAAATATTGGGGTAACTAGTGAAAGGCGAGGATTTCTATGCGATTTTGTGGGGTAAAATTTGGTAGAAACATGCTTTAGGTGTTATATTATGTTGAGTTGTTGTACAAATCATGTTATAGGTTTATATGACGCATTAGATATCATGCTTTAGGTTTTCTATGCTTACCACATTAAACCATGCAAAATTTGTGCATTAGATACCATGACTTAGGACAATCACGTTTATTGCTTCTGGATATCATATGTTATAGTTCATCATCTCACTTCTGATTCTGTATAAGTCGCTATCACTTAGAAATCCTGTCATTAAGTTACTGATAGTGTTTAATAAAAATAACCTTCTCCATGTGCATTAGAGATCCTATTTTAGGACTGCACATGCATTTTTCTTGAGATATGTCGCTGAAATAAATAGGTTAAAATAGCCCTCACACATATGTATCATGTTCTGGTAAGAATCTGTATAAAATCACCTACTATAATATTAATCACTTAGATCATCATGCCTATAGGATGAAAGAACATCAAACTATTTAAGTAGTCCCCAGATTGTGACTGCATATATACATCTAGGCAAGCCTTAGGCCATTAAATAACTGTGAAACCAGTTTTCTTTATGTGTGAAATTGTTCAGGCTTAACAGGATATAAAACCAGTAGGAAAACTGGTTAGGATTCTGCCACTTCCCTTAAAACAAACGCTACATATCCTGTATCTGTAACATTTATCTAGATATCATGTTCCTACGCTTTATGAACTTCATCAAAATCAGTTGGTTGAGACGTGCTGTTTATTTGACTATGTATCTGTGGAGGTAAATATTATCCTTTTACCTACTTTCTTACTTGACAGTCCTGTGTGTTATTTGTTGTCCCCTAGACTTTTCCCCTTTAAACACCTTAGGATTTTCTAAAACTGCCTAAGTTTAGAGAACCTAAACTCCTGCGGGGCTACAAGGAAGGGACGGGTAACAGCACGCTTAGAGGTCATTAATCACATTCGCTTATATAACAATTAAGAGGAGGGTAATGGGTAGTGAAAGGATATGATGACCTGCGCGCTGATGTAACGTGTAGCCCCTCTAGTTGAGGAGGATTATCGGGCATTGCACAGATTGATCCTGTAGGCTAATAAACTTAGGACTTTCCTTTCCAAATTCCTATATGTGTTTAAACTATCTAAGATTATTTAACTTTCATATATGTGCATTGGACCATCTCAACTTCCTTGATCATATATGTATTTAGACTTTGAAAACTATATTTACTTGCAAATATGTGCTAAGACTGATTACTTGTTAATTGACTAATTCGCATAGTTTAAGTTTGGTCGGGACCCACCGTTGTGGACCGCGAGGGGTTCCTAACACCTTCCCCTCAAGGTTATTTCAAGCCCTTACCCTAATCTCTGGTAATGCAAAACTGGTTACATGAGTTAATTGCTCTAGGTGCCCAAACGCACCTTAATTTGTTAGGTGGTGACTATTCAAATATGCAATTCCCAAAAGGAAATGAGTTGTTCCCCAATGAATGTTAAAACCCGAACTTCCCCACAAAAGGAAAAAAGGGGGCGCGATAGTCGACGGAGTCGTTGGCGGTTCAGGCGCGATGAGAAGGTTGGACGTTGGGGACGACGATGGAAGGCTGTTGGTGGTCGTTTGGGCAGTGAAGGTGACGGAGATGGCGATGGGGACGAGCTAAAGGGTTTTTGGTTTTTCTCCAAATGGAGAAGATGATGAACAGTCCGCTCGCTCAAACGTGAGCCTCTCTCTGTATATATCACCCATTCATCCGTGTATTTTTTGTATATATGTGTTGTGTGTGTATTTGATATAAGTGAGTGTAACGTGTGAGAGAGTGTGTTTTTCTTTTCAAAAATCCCCCATCCGTGTGTCCCCCATGCTTGTTATTGTAGTTCCCCATGTCTTGTGTTCTGTCTGTGTTCCCCACGTGTGGTGGGCTCGGATTATTATGGGTTAGGTCCGAAAATTAGGCCTAAAAATGGGTCGTTTGTACCCGAATATTATTCTTTGCCCGGAACCGAGAATAAAAACACGAAGTTATTTAATTAATCCTACGTAAATAAAATAACTATTAAAATAAGACTAACAATTAAAACAAAACTATTTTTATATTTTTTCAAGATTACAATAACTACAAAACATCAATAAAACTATTTTTTTAATTTTTATTTTTATATAAAGATAAAAATATAAAGTACTATTTTTGTATTTTTTCAAGTTTTAAATGACTACAAAACATTAATAAAACTATTTTTGTAATTTTCAAAATTAAATAAAAATTAAAAATAAGGTGCTATTTTTCTATTTTTCAAGTTTATGAGAAATACATAAACTAAAATTTATATATACCTCTTTTTGTAATTTTTCATTTTTTGTGACGAAAATAAAGTAAAAGTGCCAAAATTAGCTGAAATAGCTATATTAGGCCTGGACTAAATATTTACGCAAAAAATGTGAAACTTCTCAGAGAGGGTAAAAAATTACATGTCTACAGCTGCCCCTCTTTGACTGGAAACACAAAGAGTTTTCAGACAAAGAACGACTAGACA
>MU687212.1:65017-79712 GCA_026770625.1 Nicotiana glauca
TGTGATCTCAGGAGAAAGATTCATCAGACTGAGATTTTGATATCTTAGGAGAAAAATTCATCAGACTAAGATTTTTAAATTTATCAGTTAAGGATAACGTTGCTGGGGATAAAAATGTTATCAGTTAAGGATAACGTTGTTGAGGACGACACCGCTGGGGGAATTTTATTCCCTCAAAATTGGTGCTTCATTCTTCTGGAAGATGCTGGGGATGACACTGGCCTTTGCTTTTTCTGAACACAAGTTTCATCCTTTTTGTTCTGTCTGATGGGGATACAACTCCTTTCATTGAAACTTATTGTTTTCTTTCTTTTAGCACCGCTAGGGATAATACAGGTTCAAAGACCATTTCCCTTAAAACAGGTGTTATCTTTCTTCTTCCCCAAGTGGATACCTGACTTCCAGAAAATTTTTCAAATGAAAGGAAAATTTTCTGCCCCAGTTTGATAATCTTCTATATGGCATGCCTTTCCGCCAGTGCTATTTCCTTTTCCTGCTTTAGATCAAAGAAAATCTGTTAGTTTAAAATGCGGTGGTTGGTTGTGATGCTCCTGCTGGGGATGGTTCTCCTCTTCTCCTTCCCTGTTCTGCATTTCATTATCAAGACTTGCTAGGGATGTTATTATTTGCTGGGGATGATAATCTTGCTGGGGATAGTTTTTTTCCCTTTCTTCCTTCCCCGCCCTCCTTGACGACTCTTTATTCACAAGCCTTTCACCGTTGTTTTCCACTTGTATCCTGACCACCCAAATTCCTATGATAGTGATCCTGCTTGAGGATCTTGCATGTTTTACTGATGAACCATTTTCTTCGTTCATCCTTGTCACTGGAAATACCCTTTCTGCTGGGGATATTCCCCCTTCTTTTGTGGCATATCTAGGGAACGGGCATTTCCTCGACCTTTGAGTCTCGTTGGCTTTGGCCTTGAGGTCATTAACCTTCGCTTTTTGCATGGAGATATCCTCCTTGACACTGATCCACCCATTTGTCAATTTCCTCTTGTTGGGGAATATCCTTCTGGACACTGGCCTCTGCGCTTGTTCCCTCCTAACTTATACCACTTGGGTGTACCAATCAGATTCCGTCTTGCATAATTGGAAAGCTGATGGAAAATTTTGAAGTCATTTCTAACTTGTTCTAACCAAACAGACTCTACTGGGGAATTTTCTATGAAAGGAGAAAGATAAAAAGGAACAGAATAAACGACAAAGGAAAGGGATGACTATCTAACAAGAGAAACTATAAAATAAAAGACTATCAAACAAGGATACTGACTCTAATGGTCATGACATGCACATGTGGCCTATCCTACGTCATCAATCATCTTTCAAGATTTCTGTTTGGTGCTTTCCCATCTGATTCTCAATCTTTGTTCGACTTGTAGTGCCCGAAGGTTTTCACTCTCAAGTCTCTCTCATTTTGATTTCTCTCAGCTTACCATCGCCTCATGGTCACTGTGAAGGTTTTCACCGGTAAGACTCTCTCATTTGTGTTACCTTTCAACTGGGGATTGGGGTGTTACCGCTAAGACTCTCTCACATTTCTTTTCTGCGAGGATCAGAGTCTTTTCTGTTGGGGATCAGAGTGTTATGTTCTGATGAAACTCTCTCATTTGCCTAACTTGTCCTCCTTTGAAGATTGGTCAAAAGGTCTTTCTTTGGACCGTAATGTGGGATTTTGGATAGGCTTGAAAGAAAGGGTATTAAAGGCTAAGAAACAACACAATTTGGGTTCAAAATTTACAACCTTCGGAATTAGATTTCTTTACAAAAACACAACCTTTGCCCCAGTTTCTTGCTTGGGGATTTTTAATTTTTATTTTACACTATGACCGAGCTGTAAAGCGCCTACGTATCCTCTTTGAGGAATCAGGTCAAACGTAGTTCCCAATTCCTTTGTTTTTCTAGTTTTCCTTTTTACTTTTTCATTTTTCTTTTCTTTATCTCTTTTTTGTTGCCTTTTGATTTTTCTTTTTCTTTTTTTTTCTTTTCTTTATCTCTTTTTTGTTGCCTTTTTCTTTTTCTTTTTATTTTCTTTTTCTTTATCTTCCCCGTTTGTGTTTCTAATTTTTGCTACTGATTCCGAAGGAGGGGTATGAAAGAAAAATAAATAAGGCTCAAAGGGTTAACGAAGGAAAAAGTGTTTGGATAGCAGAACAAAATGCCTTCGTCATTCCAATCTTCAAAATATGCCAAGTGCAATCAACACGATTAACATTCGCCATATCTTTAAAGCACTATTGGGCAACACTCTCATTCTCATTATTACGAACGACCCCCATGACAACATGGCCAACTTGCCTTTACGGTTTTCTTTATGCTTTCCCCAGTTTCACATGACTCGGGTTCCAAATAATCTCAAACCGTTCTTATTTTATTTAAATGTCTTGATCACCTTTCAATTGCTTCATGATTCACTTTTAAGACTATGCCACAATTATGTGCGCATGTCTTGTCACTAGAGTCGACAGTGAAAAGAACTATAAAGACTAAACAAAAGAAAATGTCTAGAAATAATAGAAAACAGGACATTGCATTAACTAACGAAACAATCTTGATCAACAAACAAGCAAACTAAAATGGGGTTACAACCCTTAGGACAAACCTAGACAACATTAAATAAGATACTACAACCGAAGGGACCGGACAAAATCAAAAGATTGAAGGGTTTGATTTACAAGACAATATCCAGATTACAACGCTAAAATAATCTGGACAACAAAAATGACACCAAAATAAACCACCAAAAACTCCACTCTGGTTGACCAAGAAATTGAGAGTCTTCATAATTACCAAGCACGACATTTTAGCCACAAATTTGCTCATCAAATTCAACAGAGCCTTCTCCAATTTCAACATCATTATCTTTAGTTAGCAGGTTCCCGAGAGGATTCTCATATTCCATGTCATTAGGCCTCATCCCCACAAAGTGTGCATCCTGATGTGCAGGTAAAGGATTCTGCACGGTATTTCGGGTGTCACTATCTTGGATCTCAATCAGGTTTTCCTGGATATTGTGTTTCCGGCTCACCACAAACCAACCACCTCAATTTTCTCAATAATTCAAAACAAAACATGTTAGAATGGACTCAGTCGGTCATTATTATTAACAACATTTTTTTTGTGGACACAGTGAGTCCTCATTATTATCAAAACTTTTCACTCCTTTTATTGATTTTTTTCATTATTTTTTCATTTTTCATTTTTCATTTTTTGCTTTTTTGGTTGTGGTCGAATCTTATGGAGATTGCCTATGTATCATGACCCCGCATGAATCAGACCTTGCGTAGTTCAGGAAAAAAGGTCAATAACAATAAAACAATTTTTTTTAGGAATTTTCATTTTTATAATACAACAAACTTGATAACACAGGTTTAAAAGCTGACCATACTTAACAGACTTTGACGAAAAGACAACCTACATACTCGAAAATCAAACACCACATGATATAATAAAAAGAAATACAAATTAAAAAACAGATTGGCAGATTCCTTCCTTGTTTGCCAATTTTAACCAAACGGCTATTTCTGCAAACGTGGCCCCTTCTCAATTTCACATGAATTTTGAGGCCTGGAAGGATTATTTTACAAACTTGCCCTTTCTTTTACGAAAATAGCCTTTCGACAACTGAAAGATACTCTAAGGCTATCTCGGCAGAACAGTTTACTACACTGCCGAAACTGGCTCGGCTTATTTTGACCAAAAATCACAAAGGCATTCACTTGCCCACTGACTCTTTTTTTTTCTTGTTTTTCAAATTAAAATAAAAGACCTGGTTTTGCAATCACGACCTTTCAGCACCTCGGGGACGAAGATTTTAAGGTTGTGTGGGCTAACCAGTCAAAAACCTCAAAAATGACCAAGGGTGGCTATTTATGCAAAGTCAGCCCCCTAGCGTCCCTTTCGGAAAAATTCAGCTATTTTTGACAAACGGCATCACCTAATTTATTTATGACTATTTTTCTTGTTTTTTCAAAAATAGAAAACCCAATATTGCAAACACGGCCTTTCAGCGCCTCGGGGACGAAGATTTTAAGGCTGTGTGGGTCAACCGACCAAAATCTACAAAATGACCCAAGGTGGCCGTTTATGCAAAGTCAGCCTTCCGGCGTCCCTTTCGGGAACATTCGGCTATTTTTGACAAAACGGCGTCACCCGACTTATTTATAACAAAAATTAAAATTTGACATTTTTGGCAATTTTGCAAAAGGGAAGGTTGGACCCGATGAGGGTTGCCTACGTATCTCACATCCGGTGAGAATCAAACCAGCGTAGTTCTGCCCGATTGGGATACGGGCGAGAACAACTAATTTAGAAAAACATATATTTTTGTTTTTTTCTTTAAAATGGATGAAACATACAAAATCTTTTTGATTTTTTTTTTTGATTTTTTGATTTATGGAAAATGACGACAAAGTACAAAATATGTTTTGAATTTTAATGCTTCTTTTTTTTCTTCAAAATGTGGCATGAGGGACATAGGGAATTCCAAGACTTCTTGGATTCCACAAATATTCCCCATGTGCTTTTCCCAAAAATGAAGCGTGGGGGACATGGGGGAACTCCATGACTTGTTGGATTCCACAATGTTCCCCATGTGTGCTTGTCCCAAAATGAAGCATGGGGGACATGGGGGAATTCCAAGACTTCTTGGATTCCACAATTGTTCCCCATGTGCTTTTCCCAAAAATGAAGCATGGGGGACATGGGGGAATTCCAAGACTTCTTGGATTCCACAAATGTTCCCCATGTGCTTTTCCCAAAAATGAAGCATGGGAGACATGGGGGAATTCCAAGACGTCTTGGATTCCGCAATTGTTCCCCATGCCTTTGATTTAAATAATACCATGCTTAGCTAGAAAAACGTGCCATAATTATTCTTTTTGACCCATGCTTTTTATTAAAATAATGCCACAAATGAAGCTAAATGACCCTTTTACCCTCGAATAAATGCAACATGTAGCACATATGATGCATCAAGATGGTCTTTTTCATTTCAGGTTACCTGTCCTAGACGGACCCAACCCCTGTGTTGAGTCACCTAAGTCGAATGCACATGATGCAAATAAGCGTTCCTACTAGGGATCCGGCATGAAGTCAAGTTATTCTAGGTTAAAAACCTGGGTATGTATTCCAGACAGTGTACCCGAGCGGACAACTCGAGTCGAGGAGGGGGCTACGTACCGGAGACTCACGAGATCGTCCGACATTGTAACTTGTCCGAGCCCTTTTCTTATTTCAAGGTATGACACTAACAGAATAGGGAGTCTCAACCAGTAAGCACATCCCCGGAGGTAAGGAGAGAAGGTTTCGACACAACTTATATTTATAGTTCAAATAATATCAAACCGGTAATAAACATCATTTTTCACATTAAGCACAAATCATACGAAAATATCAGATAATAAAGCCAAAATACAACAATTTATCACAAGCTCGAATTTCTAACCCTGAACCAGTGGTTCTGTGTCAATCCCCAGCAGAGTCGCCAGAGCTGTCACGCCTCCTTTCAGCACTACCGCACCCCACGAGGGGCGTGGTAGAGGGAGTTTTTCCAATTAAAGGACAATCGAAATGAGATTTATTATTAAGATTCAAAGTCGCCACATGGAAGATTAATGGTATCCTAAGTCACCGGTTGAATCCCGAATCGAGGAAAAGATTGACTCTATATTACAGTCTGCGCACCAGAAATCCGGATAAGGAATTCTGTTAACCCGGGAGAAGGTGTTAGGCATTCTCGAGTTCCGTGGTTCTAGCACGATCGCTCAACTATTATATTCGGCTTAATTATCTGATTTTAAAACATTTGAACCTATGTGCCAATTTTAACTTTGAACCGCTTTTATTATTATTATTTTTTAAAATACTTACAACGTCGTGAAAACGGTTCTCGAACCACGTCATATCAATGTACCCGTGGTTATTGACACGTTTTAACTTCGTTGAGATTTGGATTTGGGTCACATAAATGTGCACCCGAGTTTAGGGAGATAATATTATTAAATACGTGCCTAAAGCTACTAACGCATTATTATTTTGAGAAGGCCGTAAAATTCACTAAACGGCCTGTCTCGAAATCTAAGCGTTTAAAATAACCATCTATTGAGGGCCCCGCAATTTGCGTGTTATTTGGCGAGGCTCGTCCCATTTATTATTTAAATGCTAATTAACCTCTTTTATTATTTATTATTTTAAAAGAGAATTGCAAAGTTGTGAAAATATATCTCGAACCACGTCACATCAATGTACCCGCGGTTATCGACACATTTCGACTCCATTGAGATTTGGATTTGGGTCGCATAAATGTGCACCCGAATTTAAGAAAGTAATTTATTAAAGACGCGCTTAAAGCGACTAGGATATCATTATGTTGGGTAAGGCCGTGAAATTTTTCTAAAAGGCCCATCCCGAAGTCTAAGTAAAAAAACGCGTATAGAGGGCCCCGTAGTTTATGTATTTTTGTTTGTCGAGGATCGTCTCATTCATTATTTAAAAAAAGAATTGCAACGTCATGAAAATGCATCTCGAACCATGTCACAATCAATGTACCCGTGATTATCGATACATTTTGATTTCATTGAGATTTGGATTTGGGTCACATAAATGTGCACCCGAGTTTAAGAAGGTAAAAATTATTAAATAACGCGCCTAAAGAGACTACGCATTATTATTTTGGGGAAGGCCGTGAAATTCGCTAAACAGCCCGTCCCGAAGTCTAAGTATTTTAATATATACATTTAACGAGGGACCCGTAATTTATATATTTTGCGTAGCGAGGCTCATCTCGTTTATTATTTAAAAGGCCAACCTAAAAGCAACTATGATTCTCTACTTTATTTGTCTCTAAAAAAGAGAAATCCTAATTTATTCACTAAGATTATCCAGAGTCGTTATAATCGGGTTACAGGAAATGCACCCCCGAATTTTAGAGATTAAGCATCACAACTACGTCACGAGAACCGTACCTATAATCACAATGATTAATAATTGAACCTAATCAACGAAACTTGATTAATAACATCTACTAGTTCAACTTAACCAAACGAGCGATTGTAGCAGCACACAAATAGTAAGGCATTTTAAGACTATATCAAATCCAAACAAGCTCAAACATGTGATTTCTCCCATACATGATCATATACATGCCATTTGCATTAATAACCCAAAAATGGAGTTAACTATAATTCTGCTCCAGTAGGTATAAGAACTAGCATGTGATTTTATATCTTGTACTTTTAACAATGAAAACGAACCTTTTGTTTCTGCCTATTTTTTCAACGTTTGCAACGAGAAAACGAACCTTTTATGAATATCTCAACGTTCGACCTCTCCGGACAGAACTCGAACCAGACCGGAACCACGAACAAATGACTCGACGCGGAACCTCGACGAACTTGGAGAAACAGCAGGTGGTTTGCTGCTGGAACGAAGACGAAGATGAAGCAGAAGCGGGTGTCGCAGACGGTTGGTCGACGAGCTGGAGTGTTTGGCTATTGTTCGCTGGTTGATTTTAGGGGTCGTTGTTGGACTTGAAGGTTATTTGGCATCTAGGCCTCGGTAGAAATAGAAATAGGCCCACTTGTGTATAAGTTAATTGTATAGGCTTGCTTTTATTTTGTTAAGTTTTGGGTTTAAGACATTTGGCCCAATGTATATATACTATAGTTTTGTCCAAATAGTTTTGCCATTTTGGAATACACAGAAATATTCGAAGCTCTCTTTCTCTCTCAATTTTACTATCACGAACCCTAGATTTATTTCCATGGCGATTTGGCTTATACTGAAAGTTATCATGGTATCAGAGCATAAATTATTATAGATCTGGTCCTCCGCTTTCATCCGATATTACCCTCACAAAGTTTTGTCCAAATTTTCTTCATCTTCGATTTCGTCTGTTCCGTGTCGCCTCTCTATTTTACAGTGGTGTCCGATGATTCTCTGATTTGCGATGGTTTATTCTCATATTTTCCGGGGATTTCAGTTTGTTCTGAGCAATTACGAACGGGAATTTGTTTTTGGTCGAAAATTGAACTCTTCGAGCAGATTTTGGTTGTGTTTCTGAGCTCCAGGAGATCAGAGGTCAGCTGAACTTTATTTTAACCTTGAAGGCCGTCTTCTTCCGGTTGCGAGGAAGTGTGGTACCTCTTACCCTATCCTTTTTCATACAGTGTTGGTGTGAGTCTTTCCCTGTTGGTTTCAGTGATTTTAACCCTCAATTGCCTCATTGCATGTACAATTTTTGTTCTCAATTGAGTCAAATATGACTGTAACTAGTTCTACCTTTACTAGCTCTACATATGTTCCAGATCCTTCTGGTCCTCTATTCATACATCCCTCTGATGTTCCAGGTACTTGTTTGGTGCAAGTTCCATTTTCTGGAATCGAGTATGGGGGTTTGAAGAGAAATATGATAGTGCATAGTCAGCAAAAAATAAGATAGCTTTTATAGATGGAACATGTTCTAAACCTGCTGATGATGCTCCTGAATTATGACTTTGGAATAGATGTAATAATATGGTAATATCTTGGTTAACCAGCTCCCTATAACCTGAAATTGCCGAGAGTGTTCAATATTCTGAAACAGCTGAAAGCATTTGGAACCAACTTGAAAAACGGTATGGAACTGTAAATGGAACCAAAGTTTTTGAGATTAAAAAAGAGTTAGCCTCTACTTGTCAAGGGTCTCTTGATATAGCATCATACTTTAACAAATTAAAGAAGTTGTGGGATGAGTTGGATTTCATCCGAAAGAATCGTGTGAGTTCGTGTAATTGTGCTGCTAAGTCTAGTTTACAACAGGAGTTAGAGGAAGACAAGGTATACCAATTTTTAATGGGGCTCAATGAAACATATGTTGGTATTAGGGGTAATCTTCAACCGCTACCTTCACTTGATACTATTTACAATATCTTACTCCAAGATGAGAGTCAAAGACATGTGAATTCTACTCCTAAATTCAATTCAGAGTAGTCCTCTTTCAATGCAAATGCTAGTCACTTTCCTAAGCCTCTTCTTCCACCACCAAAACAACAATACAACCAAAGGGTATCTTTTGACCAGAAGATGCATGTTAATCAAACCAGGGGTTCTTTATTCTGCAGATACTGCAAAAAACCTGGACATTTGACTGATAAATGTTATAAACTTCATGGTTTTGCCACTAATTTCAAATTCACTAAGAGTAGAAGAACTGCAGCAAATGCAACAAATGTTACTGCTGAGCCTGAGTCTACTGATGGTGAACATTATAACATTGCTGGTTCTTCTCATTCTGGTGTCTCTAGTTCTCCTGAGCAATGTACCATGATTCCTGGTCTGAGTATGCAACAGTACAATCAGTTGATGTCTTTACTGCAATAGTCTCACTTATCAGATTCTAATCCTCAGTCTAATCTGATGGCTTCTGCCAACTTTGCTGGTACTCTACTAACCAATGATCTGTTGAATGGTTCTAGTTCTAGTTCTTGCATTCTTTCACAATCAATAGATTTAACTTGTATAGTTGACTCTGGTGCTATCGACCTTATGACATCTAATGAAGATTTTCTATCAAACCTTACTCCTTTACCTGTGCCTTATCTTGTATCACTTCCTAATGGCTATAAAGTAAAAGTGACTTGCACTAGTTCTTTTGTTTTAAGTCCTCCTTTCATTCTTCACAATGTTCTCTATATTCCTTCTTTCAAACACAATCTGATCTTTGTACATAGGATTATACAACAATTCAAATGTTTTGTTCTATTCGCTTGTGAATCTTGTTTCCTTATACCACAGGGCCCTTCTCTGAAGAAGCCTCTAGATCTTGGTAAACTGGATAGTGGCCTGTACGAGCTTGTGTGGAAAAGGCCTTCCTCTCATTCTCAGCTTTTCATCAATTTAGATTCCACAAATAATATTGTCTCATCTTGTGTTCACCCTGCTTCTCCCATAACTAATGTTGTTCCATCTTCTGTTTCTTCTCCTACTTGTAATTCTGGTTCTATTCTGCCTGATGTGTGTGATATTCCTTTTAATTGTAGTACTACTAACATGAATAAAATGGATGTGGTTTGGCATCAAAGGCTTGCACATGTTCCATTTGTTAGAATGAAACTCATTTCTGGTTTGTCTGATTCTTTGTCATCCAAACAGTCTTTCATTTGTAATGTTTGTCCTATGTCTAGGCAAACTAGGTTGCCTTTCCCAAATAGTACTATAAGTACCAACTCACCCTTTCAACTCATTCACATTGATACTTGGGGTCCTTACCATACTCCAACTTATTCTGGAGCTAGATACTTCCTTACTATCATCGATGATTATACCCGAGCCACTTGGACACACCTCATGGGATCCAAAAGTAATGCTTTTCCCTTAATAAAAGCTTTTGTTACAATGGTCAAAACTCAATTTCACACTACCATTCAAACAATTTAGAAGTGATAATGCTTTAGAGTTGGGGTCTGGTTCCTTTGCATCATTATTTTTTTCAGAACATGGAATCATACATCAAGCAAGTTGCCCCTACACCCCTCAACAAAATGGGGTGGTTGAAAGAAAACATAGATCCCTACTTGAAGCTTCTAGAGCATTAATGTTCCAATCCAAAGTACCTATGCACTTTTGGGGTGATTGCCTGTTAACAGCCGCTTATATCATTAACCGATTACCCTCTAAACTTTTAAGTGATAAATCCCCCTTTGAGATGTTGTATGGTAAGGTGCCCATTTACTCTCATTTGCGATCTTTTGGTTGTTTATGTTATGCCACACTCCCTATACCTCACAGAGATAAATTTAAACCAAGGGCTGTTCCTTGTGTTTTTCTTGGATATCCTTTTGCCAAGAAAGGATACAAGTTATACAACCTGGCCACTAACAAGTGTTTTGTTTTAAGGGATGTCGTCTTCCATGAAAATTATTTTCCTTTTTCCAAGTCACCTAATGTTCCTGTTTCCTCTCCTTCTCCATCTCCATCTTTTGTGTTGTCTTCTGATCCTCCTTTTACCTCCCCTCCTTCTGATACTACTGATCCTGTTTTTCTTCATAGTCCCTCTCCTCTTTCTTCTGCTAGTTCTCCTATTCAGTCCCCTGCTTCCTCTTCCTTGAGTCCTAATGTAAGTTCTCCTATGCCATCTCCTACTCCACCTTCCTTGCTTTCTCCTGCTAGTTCTAATACTCAGTCTGCTTCCCCTTTGTCTCCGAGGAGGTCTACTAGGGATCATATTCCTCCTGCATATTTGAAAGATTATCAATGTACTCTTCCTTCATCTCTTTCTTATTCTACTTCTATTCTTAAGCATGCTGAATTTGAACCTAGTACCTATTCTCAGGCAGCTTCTATTCCAGCTTGGCAGGATGCCCTGCGAAAGGAATTTGAGGCTTTAGAAGCTAATCACACTTGGGACATTGTAGAGTTACCTAAAGGAAAGAAACCTATTGGATGTAAATGGGTTTATAAGGTAAAATACAAGGCTGATGGTAGCGTAGAGAGATATAAGGAAAGACTTGTAATTAGGGGTGATACACAAGTGGAAGGTGTTGATTTTAATGAGACTTTTTCCCCTGTTGTGAAGTTGTCCACCATAAAATGTTTAATAGCAGTTGCTATAAAAAGACAATGGCCTTTGTTTCAATTAGATGTTAATAATGCTTTCCTCCATGGGGATTTAGATGAGGAGGTCTATATGAAATTACCTCATGGTCTTTCGGTTTCTGGTTGTTCTTCTTCTGCTCCTCTAGTGTGCAAATTACAAAAGTCTCTTTATGGTCTTCGGCAGGCATCAAGACAGTGGTATGCCAAGTTATCTCATGCCTTGTGTTCTAAGGGTTTCTCTCCCTCTGTCAATGATTATTCTCTATTTGTTAAGGGTTCTCCTGGTTCTTTGACTATATTAGCCATTTATGTTGATGATATCATACTAACAGGGGATAATGCAGCTGATAATCTTCATTTGAAACAATTTTTAGATACTCAGTTCAGAATCAAAGATCTGGGTACTTTGAACTAATTTTTAGGCATTGAAGTTTCTTACTTCTCCTCTGGTGTTCTTTTGAACCAAAGAAAGTTTGTTTCTGATTTGTTATCAGCATACCATTGTTTTGATGTTTCTTCTGTTGTGTGCCCTCTTGAAATTCATGGTAAATTGTCGACTGATTCTGGTGATATTTTGGACAACCCTGAGGCTTATAGGTCTTTGATTGGTAAGCTGTTGTTTCTCACACACACTCGACCTGATATTTGCTTTGCAGTCCAGCATCTTAGCAAGTTTTTAAATTGTCCCCGGTCTTCTCATATGTCTGCTGCTTTACACATTTTGAGGTATCTTAAGGGCTCTTTTGATGTTGGCTTGTTTTACTCCAATTTTTCTGATCTCAAAGTGACTGCCTACAGTGATAGTGATTGGGCTTCTTGCGTTGATACCCGACGCTCTGTCACTGGGTTTTGTATTTTTTTGGGTGATAGTTTAATTGGCTGGAAATCTAAAAAGCAGCCCATTGTGTCACTTTCTTCGGCTGAGGCTGAATACCGAGCAATTAGTAAAGTTGTGGCGGAATTGACTTGGCTAGTTCGGCTTTTCTCTGATTTGCACGTTCCTATTTCCCTTCCTATCTCTGTGTTTTATGATAATCAGGCCGCTATTTACATTGCCAAGAATCCGACTTTTCATGAGCGTACCAAGCACATAGAGGTCGATTGTCACTTTATTCGAGCTAAGTTGGGTGACGAATTGATTTGCTTATCTCATGTCTCTACTCTTAACCAGTTGGCTGATATCCTCACCAAACCATTAACTGGGCAACTTCATCATCAGTTTCATTCGAAGTTGCAGGTGGTTTCCCCCTCCAACTTGAGGGGGGGTGTTGGACTTGAAGGTTATTTGGCATCTGGGCCTCCGCAGAAATAGAAATAGGCCTACTTGTGTATAAGTTAATTGTATAGGCTTGCTTTTATTTTGTTAATTTTTGTGTTTAAGACATTTGACCCAATATATATATACTATAGTTTTGTACACATTTGGACGGTTTTGCCATTTTGGAATACACAGAAATACCTGAAGCTCTCTTTCTCTCTCAATTTTATTATCATGAACCCTAGATATATTTCCATGGCGATTTGGCTTATACTGAAAGTTATCAGTTTGGTTGGTCGTTCATGGCCATGGTTGACGGGATGAAGCTGGTGGTGGGCTGTTGGTTGAGCTGGAGGTGGACTGTACGTTATTGGAGGTCGCTTGCATGACAGTGCTGGTCGTTTGGGTGGTTAACGGGGGTAGCGGACTGGTTAAGGCTGTTGGTTGAGTTGGAGGTGGACTGTACGTTGCTGGAGGTCGCTTGCGTGACAGTGCTGGTCGTTTGGGTGGTTAACGGGGGTAGCGGACTGGTTAAGGCTGCTGGAGGGTGGAGCTGGTCTATGGTCGACGGAGTCGTTGGTGGTTCAGGCGCGATGAGGAGGTTGGACGTTGAGGACGACGATGGAAGGCTGTTGGTGGTCGTTTGGGCAGTGAAGGTGACGGAGATGGCGATGGGGACGAGCTGAAGGGTTTTTGGTTTTTCTCCAAATGGAGAAGATGATGAACAGTCCTCTCGCTCAAACGTGAGCGTCTCTCTGTATATATCCCCCATTCATCCGTGTATTTTTTGTATATATGTGTAGTGTGTGTATTTGATATAAGTGAGTGTCACGTGTGAGAGAGTGTGTTTTTCTTTTCAAAAATCCCCCATCCGTGTGTCCCCCATGCTTGTTATTGTAGTTCCCCATGTCTTGTGTTCTGTCCATGTTCCCCACGTGTGGTGGGCTTGGATTATTATGGGCTAGGTCCGAAAATTAGGCCTGAAAATGGGTCGTTTGAACCCGAATATTATTCTTTGCCCGGAACCGAGAATAAAAACACGAAGTTATTTAACTGATCCTACGTAAATAAAATAACTATTAAAATAAGACTAACAATTAAAACAAAACTATTTTTATATTTTTTCAAGATTACAATAACTACAAAACATTAATAAAACTATTTTTTTTTGTAATTTTCGTTTTTATATTAAGATAAAAATATAAAGTACTATTTTTCTATTTTTTAAAGATTAAAATGAATACAAAATATTAATGAAACTATTTTTTTATAATTTTTAAAATTATATAAAGATAAAAAAATAAGGTAATATTTTATATATCTTTTTTTTTGTAATTTTTCATTTTAAGGTGAAAATAAAGTAAAGAGTCAAAAATAGCTGAAATAGCTATATTAGGGCTAAACTAAATATTTTATGCTAAAAATATAAAAAAATCTTAGGGAGGGCCAAAAATCACATATCTACAAGAGTCAGCAATAAAACAGTGCAAAAAACAACAACTCAAGCCTCAAATCCTTGATCCCATTTCAGCATTCACAACCCCAGATGAACTATTTCTACTGAACTCTTCAAATTCTGACTTATCCCAGGAAATCAAAACTCGAAATCAAGCAGAAATTCTAGCTATTTTTTAGTATTTTTTCTTGAAAGAAAAAACTTAGTCATTTTTTAATTTTTCAGGATTTTTCTCTCTAAAATTTGACTTGCTCAAGAAGAAAGAGTGCCTTTATAGGCAAGCTTTTAGGGCAGCAAGAGTAAATTCATTTTTGCACTTCAAGCCTTTCAGAAATTTTATTTTTGCTCAAGTATCCTTAGTTTAAAATCAGCACTTTCAGAATAGCCTCAATCCCAGCTTCTAGG
>MU687212.1:80075-120141 GCA_026770625.1 Nicotiana glauca
ACCCGAATATTATTCTTTGCCCGGAACCGAGAATAAAAACACGAAGTTATTTAACTGATCCTACGTAAATAAAATAACTATTAAAATAAGACTAACAATTAAAACAAAACTATTTTTATATTTTTTCAAGATTACAATAACTACAAAACATTAATAAAACTATTTTTTTGTAATTTTTGTTTTTATATAAAGATAAAAATATAAAGTACTATTTTTGTATTTTTTCAAGTTTTAAATGACTACAAAACATTAATAAAACTATTTTTGTAATTTTTGAAATTATATAAAAATTAAAAATAAGGTGCTATTTTTGTATTTTTCAAGTTTATGAGAAATACATAAACTAAAATTTATATATACTTTTTTTGTAATTTTTCATTTTTTTGACGAAAATAAAGTAAAAGTACCAAAATTAGCTGAAATAGCTATATTAGGCCTGAACTAAATATTTACACTAAAAATGTGAAAATTCTCGGGAAGGGTAAAAAATCACATGTCTACACCGTGTACCATTTCCCCTTTATTTGGATTTAACTTCTTATTTATGATTTCTTTTATTTCCTAAAATCGACTTTTCTCTTTGTTTTCATTTTCCATAATTGTTTTTCAATGATTTAAATACTGTATTTATCATTTTTACATGAAAATACTTGAAAACATGCTATTTATTATTGCATAAATAATGCTAAACATGTTATCCACTCGTGCGTAATCAATCCCATAAAAACGCTTGATGAGTGTTTGCGCTCTTCCTATATATCACCCTTTAAATTTGGAAAGGTGTATTTGCGGTAAAACTAGTCGAGTAGCAGTGCGCTCAACGGTTCTATGCCTTTCCCCCTCAAGTCGTCAACTTGAGGGTCCCAGTCTAGACCTGTGCAACAGCCTTACTTTGATTAATTGTACATGCATCATGGTCAAACCTAGCCGAGTTAATATATTGTCCGCATAATAACCCATTAAGACAAGGCTTGTCCAAAAATCCATCGAGTTTTCCATAATCCCAATGGACGTAATCATGATTGTGTGCATTAATTTGGAGAAATAAGTGCCAATATGATATCATTGCTGTATAAATAGAAAAGCCTAGAGGGGGAAAGGGCCTAACTATCTCTTGTTTTGTAGAAAATGAGGCACGAATTCCCTAGATTCGGTATGGTCGGTAGCATACCTCCACTTTTTCTAGATTGGTAGAGGGATCTTCCCTCACGTGACCAAATCATGTGAAAAGAGTCTTAGGGAATTTGTCGTCATTATTAGATGTTTAACCGAACAAAATGTTGATCGAGGCCGCCATTTTGTTTTGGGATAAGGAAAGGGCTATGTTCCATTTTGGTGATATAGAAATGACTCCCCTCCTAGAAGAAATAGGAGTATTTGTTGGGTTGACTTTGAATAGCCCTTGGTCTGTCAGCACTTGAAAATTGCACCACTAGAGGGTTCCTTAAGATAATGGGATTGAAGAAAAATGATGATTTGGAGTGCCTGAAAAACTCCTACATACCATTCGACTTCCTCTATGAAAGATACAGTCATAGTAGCTCTTACCGTGTTTTTTATTATGAGTTATTAATCATCTCCTTGGGCTGGGTTCATCATAAGGTCTTCGTGTTCAATGTGTGCTTCTTGGCCATGTTCGTATTCCCAATCCAAGGGGTTAGAATCCATACTAGGCTTGCCATGGTGGCCAAAACTTTGATGGACGGGATTGAGGGACAGACATATACTATTGTCCCTATGATCGTTGTAGACTTGTACCGGACCGTGGAACGCTATGATAAGGGGTTCAAATTCTTTGAGGGCTGCAAATTCTATTACAAGTCTGGCTGTTAGAATATCTTCAAATGGGCCAACATCGCTAAGAGTTTCCACGAATGCCATGGAACGACCACATAGCCTTTCATCGCCCTAACAAAACCACTTACATTCCGGACATGTTTGCTCAACATAAGGATGCTATAGGATGGGTGCAATTTTTCAACAAGTTGGCTGAGGAAAAGGTTCAGTGGATGTTCGAGTGGTTCCCCACCGATGAGTTCATCGTCTGATCCAGAAACGTTCCACATTTGGTGTTGATTGGATTAAGGGGGATATGCCCTTATGCTCCCCTCAGGGTTATGAGACAGGTAGGCAGGAGACAGATTGTACCACGGGTCACTAAAATGAGTCACTTCAGAGCCGATTTACAGTGTGATGCCATCCCATATAATAATGAATCACAATATATGTGGACTTTGATGATTATTGTGGAGAAGAAAACCATCTAGCCGGATTGATATCATACTCGCCACTGATTCTATTACCTCTCATGGTTGGATGATAATCTGTCTGGAATTTTTGAGCCAAGGGTTGGTCCAGGAAATAGGGTCATAGATAAGATTGCTGAAGCAGAAGTGAAGTACAACAAGTTGCGCAAAAGAGTTTGAGAGTCGGACGCTGAGCATATGGCGCAGCATAAGGCCGATATGGAACTGATTAACGAGTGGAAAGAAAGAGCTGTTAAATCCAGCGAAAAGTTGGAATATCTGGAGTACAGTCTGATGGAACTAGATGGGAAAATGAGAAAGAGAGTCACCGATTTCCAGAATACTGAGGAAACGAATGAGGGCATTTGGCAAGGGCATTCTTACTATTGAACCTGCGCGAGCTGGGAGAGTTGATCGACTACAACATTCGGTCCGGAGAGGGTCCTTCTGGGACCAAGTAGCTTAGATTTACTTGCTTCCCTTTTAAATATAATAAGGCCAAGTGCCATTAGCAACATTATCTAATTTAGTGTCTTTTTGGGTCATTTATTTTTACATTAATGAAATGAGACAATTATTGGCACAAATTTCTCAAAATTTATTTGTCGCTTGGCCTACCTCGGGCACAACGAGGCTCCCAAATTAGGACGCAAATTTACATTTCTGCATATGTATTTGAATACTGCAAATATTTCAGAATCCTTACTGACTTGTTTACTTTTTGTTTTCTTTATCCTTATTACCATCCCCTAAGGTTGGTTTGCACATACTGACATCATTAGCGTATCACACCACATATAGAGGCCCTCCACCACCTACTCCTTCAAGTAATACAAAGAGCAAAGAGAAAGCTAAAATGGATGACTTAAGTGGTATTTGAAAGGAAAATGCTGAGAATGTGGAAACTTCAGTTTGTCGGAGTACTCATGCGCCAAATGATTTAGTTTTGAGGTTAGAACAAAAGATACTGGAGCTACAGGGAGAGATTGAGCAGGTCCAAAACTTGGCAAACCTATACCTCACCCTGAATGTCCCTGATATCAACCAACAAAACACCAAAACCTTGGCGCCTCCCCAAAACACACCAAACCAGCATCCACAAAACCTTTCCGCACCACATCAATACACAACTCCACCCCTTTAAAACTCAATCCTTCACTAATACCAACCCCACCACAACACCATCATCAAAAAATCGAATACCCGCCAACCGCTACTTATCACACTCCCCCGAACACACCACAATCCATTCCTGATCCTAAAAACTCAACCAATGACCACCACTACACCCAAATTCCTGGCACTCACCAAAACAACCATATATATGTGGAAAACGTACCTTACTCAACTCAAACAACCTCCTATACACCAGAATCTGCTGTAAATGACCTGCTCATCAAGAACATGACTGAGGAATTCAAGAAATTGACAAGTCAAGTTTAGGGTGTCGAAGGAGGCAAAGGGATAGAAGATTTGAATTATGAAGACTGGTGCATACATCCGGAATTAAACCTGTCAGAGGGTAACAAACCACCCAAGTTCGAGATGTTTGATGATACAGGTAATCCCAGGGTTCATCTAAGGACCTATTATGACAAACTCGTCGGGGTCGGAAAGGATGAAAAGATCCGGATGAAGCTTTTTTTAAGGAGTCTTACGGGAGAAACTTTATCTTGGTACATCAGCCAGGATCCTAAGAAATGGTCCAACTGGGTGAGTATGGTGTCTGATTTCATTGACTAATTCAGGTTCAACACGGAAAATGCACCAGATATTTTCTACATTCAGAACCTCAATAAGAAGCCCACCGAGACTTTTTGCCAGTATGTTACTCGTTGGAGGTCAGAAGTAGCCAAAGTCAGGACATCTTTGGATGAGGAACAGATGAAAAAAATACCGTCAAAGCACAGGATCCGCAATACTATGAAAGGTTGATGGTTATTGAAAACAATAAATTCTCTGATATCATCAAAATTGGGGAAAGGATCGAAGAAGGCATCAAAAAGGGGATGGTAACAAACTTTGAGGCATTATAGGACACAAACAAGGCATTACAATCAGGCGGAATATAAAAAAAAGATGTTAGGGCAGTAATGGTGGCTCAGGGCCTAAAATCTCCACTCACATATCAAACACCTCCACCCACATACCAAACATTCCCACCCACATACCAAGCATCTCCACTTTCATAGGAATCCCAGATATTCATAACCGGCCATTGTTTATCATACCAATAATTACCAACCATCTCATTTCTAGTTACCTCCAACTTGACAAAATTATCAAAAATCACGGCCCAATTTTGACTGCAAACGACCCAAACAATACACCGCTATTGCTGAACCCATCGACCAACTGTATGAAAAGTCGAAAGTCATTTGTTACGTCACTCCTATTCCCACTGTGGCAGTAGAAAACCCATCCCTATAGGTCAACCCAAACAAAACCTATGCATACCATTTCGGTATGAAGGGCCACACCATTGACGAGTGTCGAACATTGAAAGATAAAATCTAGACACTGATTGACAACAAGGTCATACAGGAGAAATAAGCTGCACCCAATGTCCGCAACAACTGTCTCCTGGATCATAGGGGTGGTGGGATACATGTAATAGAGATGGACGAAGAACGGGATCCTGAGGGTTCAATCGAGCTTATTCGAGAAGGCGATGACTTTAAACCCACGGTCACACTTACTCCTATCGTAGTAGAGACACAGTCACCATTCGAAGTTGAGGTAGATGAATCGATTTCGTTTGAGGTAGTGGTAGCTAAACATGCGGCAACCCTTGTTCCATTTGAAGTGGAAGTGACCACACCTTTCATAGTGACAATATCAACCACACCTCCTTTCGATTCAAAAGCAATACCTTGGGATTACATTGCCGAAGCTAGGGCAAAAAGAAAGGCAAAGATGGAGGAATCTAGTGCTGCACAGGAAATCACTAGGACCGAAAGAATCTATGCACCTGAACACTTGGGAGGACCAAGTAAGGATGTCACTGCCAAACATCCTATCATTGAAACAGGTCCAAATGACCTTTGGAGAAAGGTACAAGCAAGGAAATACTCCGTCATTGATCATTTGAACAAAACCCCAGTTTAGATATCCATCATATCATTGCTGCAAAATTCGAAGACGCACAAGAATGCTTTGATAAAGGTGTTGAGTGAAACTTACGTACCCAACAATATCAATTGCGGAGAGATGGCCAACATGGTAGGGAAGGTGCTGGAAAGTTATAAGATAATCTTCAACGAGGATGAGCTACCGCCTGAATGGTTGAATCATAACCGAGCATTACATATTATGGTACAATTTTAAGAAAAATTCATTTCCAAAGTTCTGATTGATGGAGGTTCAGGACTCAACATTTGTCTATTGGATACTCTAAAAAGATTAGGTAAAGGTTTCCATGAAATACGGGCAGGAAGAATGAACATAAAAGCCTTCGGTGGGTCTCAAAGGGCCACAATTGGGGAGATTACTCTTTGTCTGCAGATGGGGCCAGCATGGTTCGACATTGAATTCTAAGTGCTTGACATATCAACTTCGTAGAATCTTCTGTTAGGCCGACCATGGATACATGCCGCTGGGGCTGTGGCTTCCACACTACACAAGGCTCTGAAATTTGAATGGAACCATCAGGAGTTGATTATCCATAGGGACAGGAATAACCCCATTTACACCAGTCAAACCATCCCGATTATCAGGAATAAAAGAAGGCTAGGAGGGGAAACCTATTATCACATCAAATGTGTCATGCCGTTGAGAAAGACAAATGGTGGAGTAACAAAATAGAAAGCATAGTATCACGGTTTGGGTATGAACCCCACAAAGGGCTTGGGAAGAATCTCCAAGGCATCACCAAACTCATACAACTGAAACATTATACTACTACCTTCGGGCTTGGATACCAGTATACATGGCAAGAGTATGATGATTGGTCACCTCCATGGCGTGGACCTTATTACCCTCTCGAGCAACTAGTGCCACATCTGGGTCAGACTTTTTTCCAAGCTGATACAGTATGGGGAACTGTAGAAGAAGAAGCGTTAGCTGGGCTGAGAAATCTATTCCTGGAAGACGAAGTCATGGATTACAGTGCAATAATTGAGGAGGAGGAGAAAGAAGGCCTCACTATTCAGACTTTGGAGAAGGGAGTTGCTCTCATGATCTGGACTACCACATCATCCCGAGCTTGCCGAGTCCCTGGGTAGCTTGGCAGATTTTATTTCTATAACTATTCTAGGCATCTAAGATTTTCAGTAATTTTTGTTTTAAAAAACTTACTTATTTCAAATCGAGCCGTACTTGTTTGGATGTTTTTAGTTTTAATAAAATTCATTTCATTTTATTTTTCATTATTATCTTCCACACTTTTTCTTTTTACAGCGTTATTGTTCCTTTTCCTGATGAATCGATGACTGTGACATGTAATGAGGCAACGCAATATGAGGATAGTGACTTGGATGAAGAAGATGAAATCCTTAAGGAAGTTGCTAGGGAGGTTCAGAACTTTGACAATAAGCCTAAGTCCAACTTGGACGAAATCGAAGCAGTAAATTTGGGAGACGCCGAAACCGTCAAGGTGACTCGCATCAGCATTCAGTTATCACCGATAGAGAAAGAGGAGTACATTCATTTCTTGAAGGAGTATGAGGATATCTTTGTATGGTCATACAATGATATGATCAATTCGAGCATGGCCATAGTGGCCCACAAGTTGCCTACCAAACCTATGTGTTCGTCGGTGAAGTAGAAACTCAGAAAATGCAAACCAGATATGAGCCTGAAAATCAAGGAGGAAGTTACTAAGCATATCAAAGCCAAATTCCTCAATGTGGTGGAGTACCCAACCTGGTTAGCCAAGATTGTACCAGTTTCGAAGAAAGATGGAAATGTCAGAGTATGTGTTGACTATCGAAACTTAAACAGAGCGAGTCCCAACGACAACTTTCCAATGCCAAATATACAGATCCTGATTGACAATTACACCAAGCACGAACTCCAATCCTTTGTAGACTGCTTTACGGGTTATCACCAGATCTGCATAGATGAAGAAGATGTAGAGAAGACAACTTTTATTATACCATGGGGGATATACTACTACATGATGATGCCATTCAGCCTAAAGAATGCATGGGCTCTTACATGAGAGTCATGACAACCATCTTTCATGATATGATACACAAAGAAATAGAGGTATTTGTGGACGACGTCATTATCATATCCAAGAGGGCCACATATCACATAGCGGACTTGAGAAAGTTCTTTGACAGGCTAAGGAGGTACAACTTAAAATTGAACCCCACAAAGTTTGCATTCGGGGTTCCCGCAAGAAAGTTACGGGGATTCATTGTAATCCGTCAAGGGATCAAATGAGACCCGTCTAAAGTTAAGGCTATTCAGGAGTTACCGCGGCCTAGGAGCAAAAATGACGTGATGAGCTTCCTAGGATGTCTCAACTATATCAACTACTTCATAGTGCAGTCCACATTTATATATGAACCCATCTTCAAAATGCTAAGGAAAGATGCCGAAACAAGCTAGACCAAGGATTGTCAGAAAGCTTTCGACAAAATCAAGGAGTACCTGTCCACACCACCAATCTTGGTCTCGCTAGAGCAAGGTCAACCTTTTCTACTCTCTCTATCTGTATTAGATGGAGCCTTCAGATGTGTTCTGGGACAACATGATGAGACAACGAGAAAGGAGGAAGCCATAAACTACCAAAGTAAGAAATTCACACCTTATGAAGCACGATACTCTCCGCTGAAACGCCCCTACTGTGCTTTGACCTGGACCGCCTAGAAATTGAGGAATTACTTATGCGCCCATAACATGCAAACTGGGAAGTTAGCCAAGTGGCAGATACTGTTAAGTGAGTAAGATATCTTCTATGTTACTCAAAAGGCGGTCAAAGGACAAGCATTGTCAGACCATCTTGCCAAAAATCATGTGGGAGGAGAATACAAACCCTTAAAAATGTATTTTTTGATGAAGAAGTGTCTTTCATAGGAGAGGACATTACTGAAGCATACGATAGTTGAAGGATGTTTTCTGATTTAGCTGCAAATTTCAAAGGAGTAGTTATTGGAGCGGTTTTAATGTCAGAAATAGGTCAACATCATCTAGCATCTGCTAAACTCAGATTTCCCTACACCAACAACATGGCAGAGTATGAAGCCTACATACTAGGACTGAACATGGCAATCAACATGAATATTCAGGAGCTGCTGGTAATCGGTGATTCAGATTTTATTTTGCACCAAATACTAGGAGAGTTGGCCACCAAGAATTCTAAGATATTACTATATCTGCACCGTGTACAAGAATTGAGAAAGAGGTTCACGAAGATAGAGTTTTGGCATGTATCCAAAATTCAAAATGAGTTTGCCGATGCATTGACCACTTTGTCATCAATGATACAGATAAGAAATTCATTGATCCCATCCCAGTGAGAATTCATGATCATCCGACATATCGTGCCCATGTTGAAGAAGAAACGGATGGAAAACCTTGGTTCTATGACATCAAGGAAAATTTGGCGAAGGGAGAACACCTAGAGCATGTAAACCATACTCAGAAATGCACACTCCGGAGATTGTCCAACCATTTCTTCCACAGTAGGGGAAACTTGTGTAGAAGAACTCCTTATTTGGGATTTCTAAGATGCATCGATTAAAAAGAAGCATCTAAGCTACTTGAGGAGATACATGGCGGGACCTACGGCCCGTATATGAATGGTTTTCTCTTGTCCAAGAAGATACTTAGGTCCAGTTACTTTCGGATGACTGTAGAGATAGATTACATCCAATACGTCCACAAATGCTACCAATGTCAAGTGCATGCTGATATGATAAAAGTACCACCAATTAAGCTCAATGCACCAAGCTCACCTTGGCAATTCGCTACCTAGGGAATGGATGCCATTGGTCCGATCGGGACCACCGCTTCAAACAGGCACATGTTTATTCTAGTGGCCATTGACTACTTCATAAAATGGGTAGAGGTCGCATCCTACAAAGTTATGACCAAGAAAGTCATTGCACACTTTGTCAAGGATCATATTGTTTGCCGATTTGGAGTCCCCGAGTCCATTGTCACTGATAATGCCGCCAATATCAATAGTGATCTAATGAAAGCCCTGTGTGAAACTTTCAAAATCAAGCACAAGAACTCCACAACGCACATACCTCAGATGAATGGAGTTGTAGAAGCCGCCAACAAAAATATCAAGAAGATATTAAGGAAGATTGTAGAAAACCACAAACAATGGCACAAGAAGTTACCCTTCGCTTTACTAGGATACCGTACTACAATTTGCACATCAACCCAGGAAACTCCCTACATACTGGTTTATGGTACCGAAGTTGTCATCCCAGTCGAGGTGGAGATCCCTTCTTTAAGGATCATACAGGAAGCCGAAATCAGCGATGCAGAATGGATAAAGAGCTGCTGTAAGAAATTGGCCCTTATAGATGGAAAAAGGATGAACACAGTATGTCACAGTCAACTTTATCAGAAAAAAATGTCCGGAGCTTTCAAAAAAAGGGTCAAGCCAAGACAGTTTGCGATAGGACAGTTGGTTCTGAAGAAGATCTTTCCACATCAAGATGAAGCCAAAGGGAAATTCTCTCCCAATTGGAAAGGTCCATATATGGTTCATAGAGTTCTAACAGGGGGGGGTGCTCATACTTGTAGAAATGGGCGGAGAAATCTGGCCAAAACCAATCATTCAGACGCAGTCAAGATATACTATGCTTAGACTATTTACATTTCTTCAACTAATATAATAGAACCACGCCTGACCTGATTCTCGTTTAAGAGGAGATACGTAGGCAGCCCTATGGGTTCAGTCATATCATAATAAAATTTTCATTTCCCCCAAAATCAGAAACTGGGCAGAATTTTGAGGAGGACCCTCAAAATTTCGGAGTGAGTCCAGCCAACGCCATGGCAAGCCATGAAATCAGAAATTGGTTAAGAAACTGGGGCAGAATTTGGAGAAGGGTTCTCAAAATTCCAAAGAAGGTTCAATGAGTTTGTTGCTCACAAACAGCTGAAGGATCATCTACCAAACTGGGGCAGAATTTTTAGGAGGATCCTCAAAATTCTAACATGAGAAGTCTGCGATGTCTTTGAAATGTGTTATAGTCACTAGTTCAACTAAAATTATTTGATATTTCACCATGTTTCTTAAATAACTCTATTTTTATTTATAATTACATATTTTCGAAAACTCTATTTCCATAACAGCCAGATATTACCCAGGGAAACTCAAACAAGGCATCCGGCACAGAGAAGTAAGGATAACAGATAAAGGCACGAACAAACCTCCCCTTACAAAACATACAATTTTTCTTTGAGCGCAGACTCATCTGACATAGCAATAGCATTTGCAAATATATATAAACGAAGCAAAAATGTCAAATGGGCTACCAGACACTGAACGTATCTCTAGCTAAGAAACATTCTACCCTTGTTTGTTATTCGTTCTTTGCATGAGACTAAGCCTTGTCCCGAACCTTGCATGAGGCTAAGCCTTGCCTCAATATTTGCATAAAGCTAAGTCTTTCCTTCCATTTTCATGGGACTAAGCCTTGTCCCGAAACATCCATGAGGCTAGGCCTGCCTCCATATTTGCATAAGGCTAAGCAATCCCTTTCATTTGCCTGGGACTAAGCCATGTCCCGAACCTTGCATGAGGCTAAGCCCTGCCTCCATATTTGCATAAGGCTAAGCTTTGACTTTCATTTGCATGGGACTAAGCCTTGTCCCGCATCCTATATGAGACTAAGCTCTATCTCCCCTCTCACATGAGGCTAAGCCCTGCCTCCATATTTGCATAAGGCTAAGCTATGCCTTTCATTTTCATGGGACTAAGCCCTGTCTCGCATCCTTCATGAGACTATGCTCTGTCTCCCCTCTCGTATGAGTCTAAGCTCTGCCTTTCATTTGCATGGGACTAAGCCATGTCCCGCATCCTGCATGAGACTAACTTTTGTCTCCTCTCTTGCTTGAGGCTAAGCCCTACCTTCTTATTTGTATAAGGATAAGCCATGCCTTCCATCTGCATATGACTAAGACCTGTCCCGTATCTTGCATAAGGCTAAGCCTTGCCTCCATATTTGCATAAGGCTAAGCACTGCCTTCCATTTGTATGGGACTATGACCTATCCCGAACCTTGTCTGAGGCTAAGCCCTGCCTCCATATTTGCATAAGGCTAAGCCATGCCTTCCATCAGCATAGGACTAAGCCCTGTCACACATCTTGCCTGAGACTAAGATCTATCTCCGATTTTGCAAAAGTCTAAGCATTGCCTTCTCGTAGGACTAAGCAATGTCCCTCCTTGCATAAATGTTGCTCTATTCCGGCACTATCTATTTGCTCTTTCGGGCTAAGCTCCACCCTCAACCTCACAATACTAAGCCTTGTATTGTTGACTCTAATATCATATTGTTGCATCTCATGGGGTGAAATATCGCCAACCTTTCCAAAGGCGCCATAGTTTAAAGGTATCGTCCTCATAGCCGGAAGACACCATGCCATGGCCAGAAGATCTATCAAATTTCCATATCATTATTTAAAGGTGACATGGTTCGGAGGCACCTTTTTCATGGCTTGTGAACATCATTCATGGCTTGCGAATCTCTTATATGAACAATTCATGGCCCAGGACATCATCATCTAAGGATGTCATCCTTCACCGTCCGAAGACAACTTTCATGGTCCAAAGGGAGCCTGCATCATGTTTAAATTTTTGCACAAATACATGTTCGTAGCATCTCTTTATCTGCAGGTGACCAGTAAGCAACCGCTATCCCTGCATGAGCGACCTCCCTCAAGTTCCTTCAATTTTCTCAAACTTGATCGTTCACTATAACCAATATTTCATCCATCCCGAAATCTTGTGTCCATTCTTATAATGACTTCATCGGTATATTTCGCTGATGGATCTGGAACTACACATGGCCTGAGTCCTGTAAACCCAAGGATATATAGGTAGCTCAAAGAGCAGAGTCCGCCCTCTATCTTTCAAAACATCTTATTCAGTCAAAATTGGCCTTCATTTCTTTACCCAAAAACTCTTTCATCCTTCCCGGGTAAACAGGGGCAGTTGTTGATACCCAATTTTTCCCTATAATATTTTTTGAAATGCATATACACCTTTAAAACTATGAATTAGCATCAATGGCCATTTTTCCATAGTTTTATATTTTTAAATTAATTTATCTCAATATTTTCTTCATATAAATAATTACAAAATAGCATTACAGATGATTTTAAAAAATCTCTTGATTTATATTACCATTTATGGTCTTATTAAGTTTCAATTATTTAAAAAATGGCCAGATTTACACGTTTTGGTTACAATTGCATTGACTTTGGAATTATAGCCCACGTATATATCACTACATGATTTTGCTAGAAATTGGTTCCCTATATTTTTAAAATATTGAATAATACTTTTGAGACACTTCTATGCATGAAAATTATTTTTTCTCATTGTTAATTATTTTATAAAACAATTTCATTCAATTATTTGGGTATTTAACAAATAGCTCTCTCTAATTTTCGGACCCAAAATCCAACCCAAATCCCTAACCCAATTCACCTCAGGTCCAAATTCAACTAGCTCCGACCCAGGTCCCCATAATCATGGCCGTTGATGTCTGAGATCAACAGCCAATATTTATTATCACCATTTTTAACTCCAAACGACCCCCTCCTAACTTAAATCATTTCTACCATACCCAGCCGTCACTCGTTCCCTTCTCTCTCATACGCTCTCTACCTAAACCCTAATCCTCAGGTGCTGACACTAGCTTAGCCCTCTGTTCTATGAAGTTTCTTTATCTTCATAGGATGGCCTCCTCCTTGCTTTGGTTCGTCAGTTTCTTAGATCCTTGGGAAGATCTCAAGGGACCTAGGCAGTCTGGTTTGCACCTCTGATTTCTTTGCATGTTTCAGGCTATTTGCTCGACCATAAGTAATAAACCTCTCTTATTTTGATATGAATCCATAATTTTCTAGGCCTATGTTCTCGTCTCTGTCATGCTTTCTAAAAATCCTCATTTTTTATCTTCGATCTTCTCATATCTGTATAGATTTGATACGAATCGAACATATCTCACATGTTTTCCTTTAAAGTTTCTAGTTTTCAACTGATTCCCCATTTTCCTAAACTAGGGTTTACCCTAAGTCATCTTCTCAAAAGGTTTTTCGGACTTTTGAACACTCAGTCGTTTGTTCTTAAGTGTTTTGACTGATTTATGCTAAAGTTGTTGAAGCCCTAGTTGGTTTGTGTTAAAACTCTAATTGTCTGATGTTTTGCTTTGATTATGAGTTTTTCAAAGAGAATAGTCGTGTTGGTTCATTCTGTATTCTAATTTACATGCTTTTCCTTAGTCAAATTCCTTGCTTTGTGATTTTTTATCCTAATTAACCTCTATTAGGGTTTTGAATATATTTTCCGCCTAATTTCTTTGTGTCCCTAAATTTTTATTTAGCCTATTTTGTTTATGAAAATTGATATATTCTTTCCAGAATCGTTGAGTGATTTGCTCTAGTAACGTTCATGTGTATGATTCTTGATTATTACCTTGTTGATGACTTTAATTAGTTCTCTTACCTTATTTGATTTCCTATAGTATCTACTAATTCTTTGCACATTTATTTCCTTAATTAGATTCTTAATTATTCACTCTTTGCCTAGATCTGATTTGGATTTCTTTCCTTAAACATTTCTTGTCCTTACGGTTGGTTAATTACCCTTATTTATGGGAAGATTATGCTTATTTTTTGTGTAATTGGTTCCGTGATCTTCCCTTGATTAACTGAAGTTGATTCTTTTACCTTATTTGCTATACTCTTTAACTACTATATAAACTCCTTTGTTTTACTTCTTTAAAAGAATATCAGCTCACAACACACACATACACTCAAACTCTTCTCCGTCTTTGCTACTTGTGCTATTATGGGTCTAGCCGGCTGAAAGCCAAGGCTAGATAGTGAGACTGCACTTTATATTATGTACTCTTTTTTTTCCTCAACTGGTATGTCTCTAGTTAAATTTTAAACCCAAACTCTATGTGTTTCATTCCTGCATTAGTTCATTGACTATCAATTTAACATATCCTCTTATTTACTTCTTTGCTTAGCATGCCTAAATTCTGCCTTGTTCAATATATAACTAGTATGTCTACACTTCACCTATTTATCTAATGCTTGACCAGCCTGTTTGTTGATTTATGTTTAATCCCTTAACTATGTGATTATGTTGGTTACATAATTCGTACGGTTGATCTGACTCGTATGTCTGATTCTGTCCTCTATATCTTTGCTCTATTTCTTAATTGCCTACTATCCTGGTTAATTTACTAAGGTTGTGAAGCTCCTAAGTGTTCTATGCATATTGTTGTCTACATGCCTCCCTACACCCTATTGATGTACCCACAATAAGATTCCTATATGTTCCCTATCCCTTTCACCCATGTGTGCAAACCTGCTTGCTAAAATGCCTGTGTATCTGAACCTTCTATGATTGATTGAATGTCTATTGAATTTGCTCTCTTCAGAACTGATTTCAATATGTTATCAGTATTCTTCTAAAAACTGGTTTTCATCCTAACATTTTCTTAAAATCGGTCTATTTTGGAAAATATTTTTTACTCCTGAAAAAGTTATCTCCACACCGTTTTCACTAAGTATTTCTAACTATGTCAAAAACTCTCACTTACTCTTAAGTTATAAAGTTCTGCCCCTTTAGTATGTGTACTGCTTAGGGATCCTTGAGATCTCTAAACTCTGGCATATCAGGGCTGGCTCTTCCACACTGCACAAAACCAGTCCCTATTTGAGAAAACTCTTGGTTTGAGCACTGCCCGGTATCCTTGAGGTCCTTAGGGAACTCTCACATACCTGGACACTGTTGGCTACGAGATTTTTGAGCAGTTGAGACTACATTGAAGGCCTGGTACTCCCAGGTTTACTTTGGGCCTGCTTCAGGCTCCCTATAGTATCATTTCACATTTCATCTGTGTAATTTATTCAATCCTGGTCTTTAATAATTATTTGTAAATAGATATTGGGGTAACTAGTGAAAGGGGAGGGTTGCTATATGATTCTGTGGGGTGAAATTGGGTAGAAACCATGCTTTAGGTGTTACATTATGTTGAGTTGTTGTAGAAATCATGTTCTAGGTTTGTATAATGCATTAGAAATCATTCTTTTGGATTGCTATGTTTACTCACATTAAACTAGGCAAAATTTGTGCATTAGATACCTTGACTTAGGACAATCACGTTTATTGCTTCTACATATCATATATTATAGTTCATCATCTCACTTCTGATTCTGTATAAGTCACTATCACTTATAAATCCTGCCATTAAGTTACTAATACTATTTAATAAGAATAACCTTCTCCATGTGCATTAAAGATCCTATTTTAGGAGTGCACGTGCATTTGCCTTGAGACATGTCGCTGAAATAAATAGGTTAAAACAGCCCTACACATATGTACCATGTTCTGGTATGCATCAGTATAAAACCACCTGTTATAATATTCATCACTTAGATCAGCATGTCAATAGGATGAAAGAACTTCAAACTATTTAAGTAGTCCCCAGATTGTGATTGCATATGCATACCATGGCAAGCCTTAGACAATTAAATAAGTGTGAAACCAGTTCTGTTTATGTGTGAAATTATCCAGGCTTAATAGGCTATAAAACCAGTAGGCAAACTGGTTAGGATTCTGCCACTTCCCTTAAAACAAATGTTGCATATCATGTATCTGCAACATTCATCTAGATATCATGGTCCTAGGCTTTCTGAGTTTCTTCAAAATTAGCTACTTGAGACGCGCTGTTTATTTTCCTATGTATCTGTAGAGGTAAGTATGAGCCTTTTACCTTCTTCCTTAATTGACAGTCCTATGTGTTATTTGTTGTCGCCTAGACTTTTCCCATTTAAACACCTTAGGATGGTCTAGAACTGCCTAAGTCTAGAGGTCCTAAACTCCTCCAGGACGACAAGGAAGGGACGGGTAGCAGCACCCTTAGAGGTCATTAATCAAATTCGCCTATATAACCATTAAGGGGAGGGTAATGGGTAGTAAAATGATATGATGACTTGCGCGCTAATGTCACGTGTAGCCCCTCTAGTTGAGGAGGATTACCGGGCATTGCACATATTGATCCTGTAGGCTAATAAATTTAGGACTTCCCTTTCCCAATTCCTATATGTGTTTAAACTAAACTTCTTTAACTTTCATATATATGCATTGGACCATCTCAGCTTCCTTGATCATATATATATTTAGATGGGTAGTAAAAGGATATGATGACTTGTGCGCTAATGTCACGTGTAGCCCCTCTAATTGAGGAGGATTACCGGGCGTTGCACATATTGATCCTGTAGGCTAATAAATTTAGGACTTGCCTTTCCCAATTCCTATATGTGTTTAAACTAAACTTCTTTAACTTTCATATATGTGCATTGGACCATCTTAACTTCCTTGATCATATATATATTTAGACTTTGAAAACTACATTTATTTTCAAATATGTGCTAAGACTAATACTTGTTAATTGACTAATTCGCATAGTTTAAGTTTGGTCGGGACACACCATTGTGGACCACGATGGGTGCCTAACACCTTCCCCTCAGGGTTATTTCGAGCCCTTACCCTAATCTATGGTAATGCAAAACTAGTTACATGAGTTAATTGCTCTAGGTGCCTTAACACAACATAATCTGTTAGGTGGCGACTCTGCAAATACCCAATTCCCAAAAGGAAACGAGTTGTTCCCCCATGAATGTCAAAAGTTGGACTTCCCCATAACAGAAAAAAGGGGGCACGACAACCCCAATAGTCTCTAAAATACCCATCGTGTGAAGAATCTGCTGGCAACTATCAAAGAAGTCCCGAGCATCCTCTAACTAAGCCCCACTGAATGATGGAGGCTTGAGCCTCCCAAACCTCTCTAGTCTCTTCTGCTCCTCATCACTTATTATGGGACCCACTTGGGCCCGAGCAACTGCAACTGGATGGGCTGGTAGTACCCCCGGTGTCTAAAGTTCCTGCATCACCTGCTCTAGAGTACGGGTGGCCGGATTTTAAGCACCTTCCTTGGCCTAAGAAGTGGTTGGTGCGGCCGGAATTGTAACCGCCTGAGAAAGGCTAGTGAAAACATTCAATATATGGGCTAGAGCCTCCTGAAAGCCTGGAATCACAATAGGCACCAGGTGGTGCCTGAACTTGTCCCAACGGCTCAACCATATCTGGAATCTACTCCTGAACTGGAGACTTTTGTGGGTCTACAGATGCTTCTCTAACTGATGTTCGAGCCGCACCTCGGCCTCTACCACGGCCTCGACCTTTCATGGCCCTAACTGTGGTACTGGTGGCCATCTACCCGATCCGGTAGCATGTATCCTCACCATTTATGAGAGAATAGAATGACAGAAGTTTAGTTTCTGATATCAACAAATTCGCATGAAAAGAATACAAGAAAGTGAAGTTTTCCTAATTTTCTCAAAATTAAGTACAGACGTCTCCATACTAATCTACAAGACTCTACTAAACCTAGTCATGACTCATAAGACCTATGTAAGCTAGGCTCTGATACCAACTTATCACGACCCAAATCTCACATATCGTGATGCCTCAATACTAGGTAAGATGACAATCACAATATACCATGCATCTTTAAATTTGAAAACATAACAAAATAAATTTAAAAGTAAAACCTCATAAATAGTCATAAGAAAAAATTGCAACTCAATATAATATTCCCCAAAATTTCGGTGTCACTAAGTACATGAGCATCTATGACAACATAGTCTGACTATTAAAGTCACTCTCTAGAAAGATATAACAATACAAGTAAAAGAAAAGAAGGAGAGTAAAGGTCTCTGGACGCCAAGGCATCTACTTCGATTATCTCCAATAGATAAAGCTCTAAAATCGAGTAGCCACTATACCCGAATATACTTGGATCTGCATAAGAAGTGTAGAGTGTAATATAAGTATAACCGACTCAGTATACTCAATGAGTAACAAGACTAACCTTGGGCTGGAAGCAGTGACAGGCTCAACAAGTATAATAAAAATATAGAATTTAACTTTACATGAATGTAGACATGCTTTCAAGTTCAATAGTTTAAGCTCAAAATAGATAAAATATGCCAATTGTGACTGAAATGAGGGATGATACATCTCTATATGTACATGTTAATTATGCATGCTAACTTAATGCAACACAGTGATAAAATCATAAATACTCTGGGAGTATCAATTCACTCATTCTTCTTAGTCACTCAAGCCTCACAATCACTCATTCCTCACAGTCACTCAGTACTCCCACTCGCTTGGCACTCGCACTCGACACTCACACTGGGTACCTGCACTTAGTAGGTACCTGCGCTCACTGCTGGTAAGTTGGACTCCATAGGGGAGAATCCTACCCAAGTGCTAAAAATAAGCCAATCATGGCATGAATCAAAAGAGCCTACTACGATGTACAACCCGATTCCTTAAACATCCTCACAATCAGACCCTCAGCCTCACTCAGTCATCAATCTCTCCAGTCTCTCGGGCTCACATGTATCGTGATAATCAGCCAAAACAATGATGATATGATGTATTAATAAATGGAAATAGAGACTTAGATATGATATGCAAATGATAGTTGTGATTGGGTATATAGTTGCAAATTAGGCAAATAATTCAACAGCAACACGAACCCCTTGTACTTCCCAATAGTACTAGCATATAGTCTAAGCATGAGCTCTAACATAAATCACAACTAAATTTTTCTAACACGTGGAGAATATATGGAGAATAACAAGATTATTTGACTACATAGTTCCACAGAATCGACCGAGTCACATCTTATTTAGTGCATGCCCACAAACCCGTCACCTAGCATGTGCGTCACCTCAACACCAATCACATAACACGTAATTGGGGATTCATACCCTAAGAATCAAATTTAGAAGTGTTACATACCTCAAGTCGTGCAAATGTCTACTCCAACAAGCCTATGCCTCGCGAATCGGCATCTGAACAACTCGAATCTAGACACAAACAACTCGATACAATCAACACAACTATAGGAACCAATTCCATATGATAAAGCTATGTTCTTAAGAAAAAGTAAAAAAGTCAAATCAAAATGCAAACCGCAAAACCACATCTCGGAATCCAACAAGAGTTACAAAATCCGAATATCTATTCAACCAAGAGTCAAACCATATCAAAATTACCAAATTCTGACACCAAATCGTCATTCAAAACTCCAATTTTTACTCTCCAACACATGGGTCAAAGATCCCCAATTTTCAGATAAGAAACACCAACATTTAATGGGTAGTCAATATAATTAGGTAAAAATAACCAAAATTTGCTTACATCAACAAATCTCGCAAAACCCCTCTCAAAAATTGCCTCAAACCGAGTTTACAAAGTCCAAAAATGATTAAACCCGAAACCCCACGATTTTATTCTTCTTAGGCCTTATTCGCTTCTGTGGACAACTTAACCACTTATGCGACTCCACTTTCGCGGTCAAAACTCTGCTTCTACGAAAACACGTGGCCATCAAAGCTTCCCTATTATCCGCTTATACGACCTCCTTTTCGTTGGTGCGACTTCGTTTTTGCGGACCATCCCTTCGCACATGTGCCCTTGCTTCCCTAACTCATTTTTGCACCTGCATAACCCTAGATGTATCTATGAACCGTAGGTCCAGACAATATCATCGCACCTACAACCACTACCTAACTCACCCTAGACCACACTTGCGACCACTAGCTTACTTATGTCGTCACGTACCTGCTATAACAAAAATCTTCCTAAGTCCAAATTCCAATCTTATTCCCATTATAATCATTCCCGAGGCCCTCGGGACCCCATCCAAATATGTCAACAAGTTCTAAAAAATGATACGAACTTAGTCGAGGCATCAAATCACATCAAACAATATCAAAAACATGAACAACACCTCATTTCAAGCCTAATAAAAACTAATGGATTCCATTTTCTACAATCGATGTCGAAACCTATCAAATCAACTCTAACAATGGCATAATAGACCTACTCCAACCTTAGGAACTAAAATCCGAGTCTGCTAGCGAAAGTCAAAATCAACAATGGACCTCCAAATAAATATCCGGACACACTTCTAAGTCCAAAATCACCATACGGACCTATCAGAACCATCAAAACTCCATTTTGAAGCCATTTACACATAATTCAACTTCCGGTTAACTCTTTAGACTTAAGCTTCCAACCTTGGAACTAAGTGCCCTAACTCATTCATAAATATCCCCGAAACCAAACCAACTACCCCGACAAGTTATATAATAACAAACAAATAAAGAATTGGCCATAAATTGGCGAATGGGACTGTAATACTCAAAACAACCGGCCGGGTTATTACAATTGTTTAGGCATTTCTCTTATTGAGCATTTTACATTCACTGTTGTTGTTGATATTCTTGTATGTGTTGTGGGGGAGCCATGGGCTATTTTTGTGGAACGTTGGTATCGTTATTTTTGTTGGCAGGCTATTATACATGGGCATTTATGATCCGAATTATTATTGTGATATAATATTGATGCGCATGCGGTGGTATAATGCTTGGGATTAATGTGCTTGTGGCAGTATTTGGTGTGACTTATGCGAGTTTTACTTGAAGAGAACCACGTGAAGCCACACGGCATCATAAGTGATGAGTGGTGATTTTACCACTCATTCTAGTGTTTTTTCTTTAGATTTTGCGTCCTTTAATTATAATATGAGGTTGGTTATGGTGTGTATTGTTAGATTTTTAGGTAAATGATGCCATGAAGTGATTTGAATTCAATTGAAGCAAAAATGAGCAAAAAAGAGTAGAAACAATGTAAAACTCTTGAGTGATTCCGTATATGCGGAACACTGGTCGCTTTTGCGACCTCAAATCTACGAGGAAATGGTTCGTATCTGTGAAATTGAGCTACATTCTCTTGGACTGCATCTGCGAGAGAAGAGTTGCTTCTACAGAGGTACACCTGCACTTAAGGCCCGCATCTGCGGTCGTGCATCTGCGCGTGTAAGACCGCTTCTACAGAGATAGTGTTTCTCATCTTGGGCCACTTCTGCGTGAGGCTATCCGCATCTATGGAACCGCACCTGCGAGGATAATTCCGCAGGTGCGGTCAACGAGCTTCAGACTTGTGCAGACTTGGAAATTCACATATCCTCAACTCCAAACCCACAAATACACGACCTAGAAAATCGTTGTCTTATTTTCAGTCCTTACACTAGAGAGAAATAAGTTTGGAGCTAGGTTTCTTGCACATCCACTTGGGTCTTAGAGATTTGAAGCTTTTCGTTGAGAATTCCTTACCCATTTATGTTCATTTCTTCATTTTCTTGCTTTATATTATATATCTAAATGTGTGGTATTTATTCCTGTCACGAACCAGATTTTCCACCCTCGGGAGTCGTGATGGTGCCTACTTGTGGAAGCTAGGCAAGCCAAACATGATTACTTTTCCATTAATATACAAATCCTTTTAACGATTTTTCGAAAATAATATATAACCAATGAAATTCAGCAATGATAAGCGGAAGTCTTAACATTAAATAAAACTGAATAGCAAAGCAAAAAGTTCAACAGATCCTCTACCCAAGACTAGTGTCACTGTACCCACGAACTACTAAGAATACTAAATACAATGTCTGAAGAAAACATAAACTATTTTTCTCGAACATAATGAGATAACAGACTAAAAGAGAGGATAAGGGACATGCCAGGCCAGCGGACGCCTGCAAGGCTACCTCTAGTCTCGCTTGACTGAAGGCCTTCTCCCGCACTAATATTGCTGTTGCTCGAAACCTGGATCTGTGCAAAATAACACAGAGTGTAGTATCAGCACAACCAACCCCATATGATGGTAAGTGTCTAGACTAACCCCGGAGAAGTAGTGACGAGGCTAGACCAGACTACCACATAAACCTGTGCAGTTTCAGATATATATTTATACAGCAGAATCGAAATACAAAACATATAAATAATATGGGAGGGGAAGCATCCTGTGGGGAGTATAAAAATTTCCAAATAAGAGTCATCCAGTAACAAAGGAAAACAACACAACTCAATAGTATGTAATGAAATAGAACTCAACAAGTGCACGACATCACCCTTCATGCTTTTACTCTCATACTCACCAAGCAATAACATGTGCACGACATCACCCTTCGTGCTTTTACTCTCATTCCTCACATATATCAATAGAATCGGCATGGAATGGTACATCGTGCGACACGACATCACCCTTCGTTCTTTAACACTCTTTTCGTACAATAAGCGAACATGGCACGACATCACCCTTCGTGCTTTACACTCTTTCCTTACTATAATCAAACAATGCATGACATCACCCTTCATTCTTTAACACTCTTCCTCACCCAAACAACAATCACAATCAAGGGCAAGGGAATAAATAAACAATGATGAAAATCCCGATAAAGGAATACAAACAAGCAATTAAAAAACCCGGCAAGGGTAAAACATCAAAAATCTCACCGTCCCGGCAAGGGAAAATATTCAATAATCAACAATGTCCCGGCAAGGGAACGAATCATTAACTCTTTACCTTTCATTCACTTTCATCTCACAGTTCACATTTTCACTCGAGCCAATGCTCCAAAGATTTACTTGTCTCATATACCTTCACAATTGTATTTCAACTCGAGCCAATGCTCCACGAATTTCAAAGGTCACAATTCCTTTCACAAGATCTTTACAACAAATAGAAGACATCAATTAAGCATGGAAGATATAACAAAATCCCAACTATTCGCAATTAAGGACTCACGGTCATGCTAGACACCAATGTATAGATACTCGTCACCATGCCTATACATCATACTCGACACTTAGCAAGTAGCAAATAAGACACAACTCATATTCCCTCAAGCTAGGGTTAAACAAAACACTTACCTCAAAGCCTTGAACTCAACACAAGCCTCAACTATGGCTTTACCCCATGATTCCACCTCCAATTCGCTCGAATCTAGCCACAGATTACTTAATTGCTTTTATAAACATCAATTTGAATGCATAAAAATGAATTTCCCAAAGTTTTTTCCCAAAAATTCCAAAATCGCCCCCAGGCCCATGTGGTCAAAACTCGAGATTCGAACCAAAACCTGATTACTCATTTCCCCACAAACTCAAATATGTAATTTATTTTGAAATTGAACCTCAAATTGAGGTCCAAATCCCAAATTTTTAGAAAACCTAGGTTCTACCGAAAATCCACAATTTCACCCATGAAAATCAATGATTTTAAGTGGAAAACATGTTAAATGATTGAAAGAATTGAGTAAAAATAGACTTACAAATGATTTGGGATGAAACTTGTTCTTGAAAAATCGCCCAAAGGAGTTGTGTTTTGAAAATGGGGTGAAAAATGACTTAAAATCGACTGAGTATAAAAATTGCAGGTTGCAGATGTTGCAATTGCGATTGCAAACCCAGACCAAATATGGGAAATGCGATTCTGAGTTCACATTTGCGAACCCTTCATAAATGAACAACTTTTGCTTTTGCGATCAAATAGTACACAAATGCGATATCACATTTGCGAATAACACCTCGCATTTGCGATTCCTGGCCAGAAGGCAGCCCTTCGAATTTGCGAATATGGACTCGCATTTGCGGAACTTGTACTTCGCATTGCGAAGAATGATATTGCATTTGCGATCCTAGTCAGGACTGGGCTGGTTTTGCATTTGCGAACTAGCATTAGCATTTGCGAACCAGGCTTCGCAAATGCAAAGCCTGTAGGCATGTTCACACCAGATTTTTTTAAAGTTTAAAATACACTCCGACGCCTATCCAAAACACACTCGAGCCCTCGCGGCTCCGAACCAAATATGGACACAATATCAAAAACTTCCTACGGACTTATCCGTGCAATCAAATCCCCAAAATAACATCATATACATCGAATTAAACCTCAAAATTCAAAATTTCTTCCAAGTTTTCATAAAACATCAAATTTCCATTTTAAGTCCGAAACACGTCAAACGACGTCTGTTTTCAACCAAATTTTGCAGAAAGCGCTTAAATCACATATAAGACCAGTACTAGGCCGGAAAAAAAATACGGGCCCGATACCAATACGTTCTAATCTAAATTCATTTCAAATTCCCTTAAATATTTTCAGAAAATAATTTCACACAAAAATTCATTCCTCGGGCTCAGGACCTCGGGATTTTATTCGGGGCGTACGCACAAGTCCCATATTTTCCTACGGATCCTTTGGGATCGTCAAATCACGTGTCCGGGTCCGTTTATCCAAAATGTTGGCCGAAGTCAAATTTATTCATATTAATATCAAAATTTAGCATTTTTCACACAGAATTCATATTTAAGCTTTCCGACTATGCGCCTGGACTATGCACGCAAATCGAGGCAACCCGCCTCATAAGCACAGAAAGAGTAAGGAAACAAGTGATGACCCCTTCAGTCGCCGCAATTCCACCACTTGAATCTTGTTTATGAAAATATTCATGTTTAAAGTATGGATTAAATATCTTGTTGTGCTTTGTACTGAATAATTTTTATTTATTATGAAGTTAGTTATTGGTTCTTTAATTATTCTTGTTTTTAATGTTTCCAAAGGGATTAGCTAACCCTAGGACTAGCCCATTAACTTCGAATTAATTTTGAGAAAGATTATTTGGGGTTGGGAAAGATTAACTAACAAGAACTTGAGGTTTTAACCCTCATTTTATAGATTCTTCCTAGGGATAGGATTGAATTACTTGTAGCCATATCTGGGTGTGCTTAATCTCTAAATTCTTTTTGGGATAATTCAATTAAGAAATACTTTTAGTTTTTGAAAGATGCTAATATAGAATTATTATCCGAGGCTAATTAATATGAACTCGCTCATATTTATAAAATCGTGAAATACATTGGATCGTTACTTGAGTGTAATTACCTGTGTATCCACACTTGTACCCATTGATTATTTTACTTGCTTTCTAGGTTAATTTATATTTTTGTATTTAGCTATAATATTTTCACAATCACCCTTTTTAGAGTTTGGCATTGCATAACAAGTGATAATTCTCTTACACTCCTAATGGCCTACATATTATTCTTTGTGGGATTCTACCCCGACTCATAGTTGGGTAAATTATATTGCATGCGATCGTATCCATTTACTTTGTAGTAGTCGATTTGGACGTCATCAATAAGGTGGGTTAAAGTACGTGTAGCTATTTCGCGAAAACAATTTTTGAAACCTATTTTCAAATGTAAGGCTCACACGGAAGCATAAGCAAATATTGTGTGTAAAATTGAGAAATGTGAATACGCGGCGATTCCTCAAATGTGATTCTCTATTATATGACGCAGTACATCATTTTTTATTTCATTATACACGAGGTGGTACCTCATTGTGATTCTTACTGCTTATTTCATATTGTAAATTCTTGTGGTGAGAATATTTATTGTTGTTTAATTCTTTATTATTCTATTAGTTGTTGCCCGTACGTGATCATTATAGCCCCTTTAGTTTCTTCTCTTATGCTATTTCAAACTGATGTTCTACACGTCAATACCAAACAAGAGGGGGGGGGGGGTTGATTTGTGTGGTACCTAATTTTTGCACTAGAAGAACGTGGTTCTTCTAGATGTACTTACTATTACTATTTGCGGAATTAAGAGTGCATAAAATAAGGAACACAAAAATATTTACGTGGAAAAAACCTGGCTCAAAAGGTGAAAAAACTACGATCTACTACTCAGTAGGATTTTCCCAAACTTCCACTAAAATCACTAAGCCAAAACAACATTTACAAAACTCTTGTAAATCTAATGATTAAACTCTAATCCCAGTGTGGCAACCAGCCTCTAACTGCTGCGACACTTTCAAGTTAGCCTATAACTTGAATACTCAAAGTACCTATTACAATTGCTTCTACAAAAGCTAAAAGGTACAATATGAAACACCTACTACAATTTAACTAGAATAAGAATAAACACAATAGAATTGGTTCTTCAATCTGGTTCATGTAGCTTCAGGAATGCACACTTGAATCACACATAAATTTCTTGCAAAATTGCCTAGCTCTTTTGCTCTCAATTTAGTTTAACTTCTGCGTATGTGCAAAATCTGGAAAAGTGAACAATCATAGTTATTTAAAGAGTTAGTAATCAGAGTTTGATTGAGACTCAATTGCTGATCCTTCATCGAATTTGAGTCCTAGAACAATACAAACTCCAACCCTTATTCTTGATCCGGATTTTGTTCTTTTCATATAAGGAGACTTCATCTCCTTATCCTTTATGCAAACTTTTCGATCAGTTCAGAAGATATTGTTGTTGATCCTTGAGACTTATCTTCTTCACTTGCATCTCACACGTATAGGTGGATAACCACGGTGTCTCACATGATGGACCTGGTCCATGACTGAGTTCATTTTGTCAATCTTCAAAACTTCATCTGAACTTGGGCCAACAAATTCCCCCTTTTTGGTGATGACAAACTCTATGTTTTTACTGATTAGAGAACCTGTGGAACTCAGCTTAATTATCAACACTTTAACTTAGACAATCCAACTTATCATTAAGGACCAGGTTTAATCAGGTTATAAATATCACTTTATTTCATAATACAAAGTAAAGTACAATACCTCTTCCCCCTTTTGGCATCATCGAAAATTTGCATATAATGTGAATCCCGAATTTTAATATTACTTATGGCCAGTGGGGTAATTGCAAGTGAAAACATGATTCAGTTAATCAATAATCAACTTCACAAAAAAATTTAACTATTAAGATCAAAAGTTTCATAGAACAAGAGAAAACAGAGTATATTATCATTGATTAGGAAATGTTTCTACAAAACAAACCACAAAAAGAAAGAAAAAACATCTAACCATGAGCAACAAAAACAAAGAAAAGTCCCGAATCTGGGTCATTGGGGGGTTTCTAGACTGGTTCCAAGATAGGAACTGGAAAACCTAAGGCTTGGAGGAACTAGAGGGTTGGGATTGAAGAAGGTTGAGCATGGTCTAAAGCATCCCTTCACTCTTTTCCTTTTCCTTTGCTAGCTCAGCTTTGAGGCCATTTCTCTCATTTTCCAGTTCAGCAATATGAGATTGGAGCCTAGCAATTTTTGCATCTTTTGTTCCACATTCTTGAACCAATGTCCTAACCTTTCTGTTCACAGGAGTCTTCAGAGATGAACCAGGTTTAACTGGGGTGGCATTCACTGGATAGTCACAAGCCATAAGAGTCCTGACACCAAAGTGCTCCTTGCTTGATGTTATTTCCCACTTCTTTAAAGGCACATTTAGCCTTTCCAGAACAGTCGTCAATAGGAACCCATATGGTGTGGCATGAGCTTTAAAGCCATTGATGACTTTATCTAGTAGTTTGACAATAAAAGCAGGGCAATTTATCTATATTCCTCTTAGAAGGCACTCCAGGAGGACCGAGTCCATGTAATTGGCAGTGTGCCTTCTCTCATGCCTTGGAAGCAAGCATTTGTTCACAAATTCAAATAGCACCTTGTGCTAAACCTTCATCTCACTCTTTTGAACAAACCTAGCTTCAGGCACATCTTAAACAGTTGCAGAATCACAAAAGTTTTTGGTGATTTGGAGTGCAGTAGGAAGAGAATCCAGGCAAGGCCACCTTTGCCTAGTTTAATCATCATATCCCACACTAGAAATGTCTAGAATCTCACCCTGTTTAGGTGCATCAAACTGCACCTTTACTCCTTTTCACTATGCCGGTGACAACCCCATTCTTGACAGTGGCATTGGCCATGAATTCAATTAGCTCTTTCCTGGCCAGTTTCCCATCAAATTGAAGGACCATGTCCTTCCATCCTTGTGCAGCTAGAGCATCCACCAATCTTATCATACCTGGCTCATCTAGGTCTTTCAACAACCTGCCTTTCAAGATCTTTCTCCTGCCAAAAATGGCAAATCTATCCTGCTCTTTCTCAGACTCCTCCTCTTCTTCTTTTCCACTCCATTCTTCTTTTTCTTTAACAATTTTCTTTTATTTTCCATTCACAGTAGACCTAGTTCTTTTAGCCAACGAGGACTCTGTAGATATAGGTATCGAGAATGACTTCTTGGTCGAAGTCCTGGAACTCTTTGCACTACAAAAAAAACTAGGATTTAGCGACAGGCAAAATCTATAGCTAAACAGAAAAATCCGTCGCTAATACCATTTAGCGACGGATTAGCGACATATTATCAAAAGATTCTGCTAGCAACGAGCATTTTAGTGATAGATTAGCGACGACGTTCGTAGCTAAGTCCAGTTTTTTTGTAGTGTTGGTTTGGGTGGTCGAACCTTTTCAGTTGTTCCTGTTTCTTGATGGACCAGTTCCATCTCTTCTTCTTCTGCTTCTACAACCTCAACACTCTCCATAACTTTTTCCTTTCCTTTTCCCCTCTTTTTCTTCTTGCTTTCTTCTAGTGCTTTCTGCAACTCTTCCTCACTTTGTTTGACCCTGCTTCTAGTAGCTCTTCCCTTTGGTAATGAAGGGACAATAGACTTAGGAGATGACACTTTGCTTTTATTTGTGGGCTTAGAAGCAGTTGGAGCCTTTTGGGAAGAAGCCTTGCACTTCTTTGGATCATAGCTAGTCCCAACCTTCTTTAGGAGGTCAACTAGGGTTTCTTCAGCAGATGAACCAGGTTCATCTTGTTGCTTACTCAAATGAATGAGACCTTCAGCAGCTTCACCGGAGCCGCTTCCCCCTGACTTGTTGCCACTCTCCTCTACCCCTCCACAAATAGCAAGAATTTTGTCTTTCTTTTTCTTTCCCCTTCTACTCGACTCACCCTCCTTTACATCTCTCATAGAACCAACCAACACAAAGTTATTATCCACCTTTTCTACTACATCAGAAAATACAAAGAAGGTATTTACCTCACCTGGGGTTTCTTGATTTTTGTCAGTGCTAGAAGACCCACGTTCTTCTCCTTTGCTTGTAGAGATAAATGTTTCAGACTTAGAATTTGAGTTAGATACTTTAGCAGGGCTCTCTTTCTTCTGGCTAGCTTTCAACTTTTCATTTAGGGTTGTTCAAAGAGAACCAGTAGCAACAATTTTTCTTGCCAACATTTTCTGCCGGCAAACCTAGGTTTAGGGTTGTCACTAGGGGGTGTAGATGAGGATGTGTTTGAGGTAAACACTGGTGGGGGATTTCTAGGGTTATCTTGAGGGTTTGTCATGGTGAAGGATTTCTGGAGAATTTTGGAAATTTTGGAGAGAAAGAGAATGATCAGAACTTGGTAGAGATTAATGACGGTTATGGACTACAAAGGAGTATGTGGAGTGTATTTAAAGAAGATTATGATTAAATGCAGTAACGGCAGCCTTTTGCAGTACTCAATTAAGAGTCTAATCACTTTAGACCTCTGGTCTCTTGGTGATTAATAGGTGACGCTAGTTTTTAGGCAAGAATCTCGTTTTCCTTAGAATTCTAGGAGAATGAAACTGGTTCAATGCTCAACGAAAATAATTTTTGGGAGTTTGGTGCAAATAGGACTTCTGCTCATGATTGGAAAATTAATCTTTCTAATTGTTCAAAGTATAGAAACATACCTGAACTTTCACATGAGAATATACTGATGAACCAGGTTTTTCAAGTAGAACTTCTCTTGATTATGCCTCAGATATCAAAATAGAAAAAAAACTTTGTAAGAGATCAGTGAGTTAATATAAACACATATCACAGGAGTATACTGATTAGAGTATGAGACTGAGTAATAATTAGTCTAGATATTGACATTAAGTCAGAACTTCTAACCAAAAGAATTTATTTATTTTTTCTATTTTTTAATTAAATTCTGAACTGGTTCCTTTTTAGGTGATCTTAATCATCCCTAATTCCAACCTGCTCCTTTCAAAGCTTTCCCTATTCAGTGCTTTAGTGAAGATGTCAGCTATTTGTTTATCAGTAGCATAGAATTCTATTGAGATTAATCCTTTCTCATAATTATCTATCAAGAAGTGGTGTCTAACATCTATGTGCTTGGTCCATTTATGATGAACAGGGTTCTTTGTCATACTTATAACACTAGTGTTAAAACAAAATATTGGTATGCATCCAACTTCAAGTCCAAAATCTACCAATTATTATTTAATCCATATTAATTGAGCACAAGAAGAAGCTGGAGCAACATACTCAGCTTCAGCAGTAGATAAGGCTACTGAATTTTGCTTCTTGGTTGCCCATGATACAAGACATGAACCAAGGAAGTGTGTCATACCTGAGGTGCTTTTTCTATCCACTAAGAAACCTGCATAGTCTGTATCACCATATCCTACTAGATTGAAATTACTACCTTTAGGGTACCAAAGACACAATTCAGTAGTGCCTTTCAGATATCTCAATATCCTTTTGACAGCAGTCAAGTGAGACTCTTTTGGATTTGCCTGAAAACGAACACATACCCCTACACTGAAAATAATGTCAGGTCTACTGGCAGTAAGATACAAGAGTGAACCAATCATACCCCTATACAACTTCTGATCAACTGGTGAACCAGGTTCATCAATATCTAATTTAGTGGCAGTTGCAATGGGTGTGTCTATTTCTTTCGAATATTTTTGATTAGTTCTTTTGTATACTTATGCTGATGAATCATGGTTCTATTTTTACTTTGTTTGATCTGCAACCCTAAGAAGAAGTTAAGCTCACCCATCATGCTCATTTCAAACTCATGTTCCATTAGTTTTGCAAAGTCTTTGCTTAGCTTGTCAGTGGTGGCCCCAAAGATTATGTCATCAGCGTAGATTTGCACAACAAGAAGGTCGTTACCTTTTTCCCTTAAGAATAAGGTACTATCTATTTTACCTCTCTTGTAACCATGCTCCAGTAGGAATTTTGACAATCTTTCATACCATGCTCTTGGTGCCTGTTTGAGTTCATAGAGAGCCATGTCCAGCTTGTACACATGCTCAGGACATTTTTTACTTTCAAACCCTGGGGGTTGTCTCACAAACACTTCTTCTTTTAAGTAGACATTCAGGAAGGCACTTTTGGCATCCATTTGATAAAGAGTGAATTCCATATGTGCTGCAATGGCTATGAGAAGTCTGATTGCCTCTAGTCTTGCAACTGGGGCAAAAGTCTCATCATAGTCTATTCCTTCCTCTTGGCTGTAACCTTAGACCACTAACCTTGCCTTGTTCCTTGTAACAGTTCCATCTTCATCAAGTTTGTTCCTAAAGACCCATTTAGTGCCAATGACTGATTTGCCCTTAGGTCTTGGAACTAGGTTCCAAACTTGACTTCTTTTAAAGTGGTTTAGCTCATCCTGCATTGCATTCACCCAATCTGCATCATTCAAAGCCTCAACAATATTTTTAGGTTCAATGATAGATAAAAAACCATCAAAAGAACATAGATTCTTCAATTTTGATCTGGTTTTTTCTCCAGATGTTGGATCTGTGAGAATGTTCTCAATGGGATGAGAACCTTGATACTTGTGAGGTTTCACAAGCAACTGGCTTCTGCTGGATGTTTCAGCCCTTTGCTGAGAAACAGGTTCATGCACAGGTTCCTTCAAGGAGTTTATTTCAATTCATCTTTGATTTCTTCCCACTATCATGTTGCCCTGTATGGAAGAACATGTTCCATCACCCGTTCTTTCTGTTGGTGTCACTTTTACTTGAGCTGATGAATTAGCCAAGTCTTTGACCAATCCAATGGCTTCATCTTCATGTTCCTGTCTCTCAGAAAATGTTACTTTCATCAAATACTACATGCACGCTTTCTTCTGCACATAGACTTCTTTTATTAAACACCTTATAATCTTTGCTATGTGAAGAATATTCCAACAATACTCCCTCATCACTTCTGGGATCAAACTTTCCTAGGGAGTCTTTTCCATTATTGTGCAAATAGAACTTGCAACCAAATGCCCTAAGATGGGATATGTTTGGTTTTCTCCATTTAAGTAAGTCATAGGGAGTTTTCTCAACAAGAGGTCTAGTCATGCATCTATTGATTATGTAGCATGCGGTGTTTACAGCCTCTACCCAGAAACTGTGAGGTAATTTACTAGAAAGTAGCATGGTTCTGGCCATATCCTTCAGGGTTCTATTCTTTCTTTCAACTACTCCATTTTGCTAAGGGGTCGTAGGGGCAGAGAAATTATGATCTATACCATTTTCATCACAGAATTCAGCAAACATTGCATTTTCAAATTCAGTTCCATGATCAGACCTAATGGATGCAAGTTGATTTCCTAATTGTTTCTGAGTTTTTCTAACAAAAGCAGTAAACATTTCAAATGCTTCATCTTTAGATGTCAGAAATAGTAGCCAGGTAAATGTAGAATAATCATCGACAAATACCATTACATATTTCTTTCAACCTCTGCTCATGGTTCTCATTGGACCACAAAGATCCATATGAACCAGTTCCAACATCTTGGACGTACTCACCATTTTCTTGGATTTGAAGGATGACCTTACCTGCTTCTTTCTTGCACATGCCTCGCAAACTTTGTCTTCCTTGAACTTGATATTAGGTAACCCTGTCACCAAGTCCTTGGAGACTAATTTGTTTAGCTGATTTAGACTGGCTGACCAAGTCTTTTGTGCCACATGAAGGGATCATTAACTAACACACTTAAGCAAGTGAGTTCATTTTCTGAAAGAGTTGACAAATCTACAATGTAAATATTGTTAACTCTTTTTTCCTGCAAAACAATATTGTTAGTTGTAAGGTTAATCACAAAGCATTTGGTGGAGGTGAAAGCCACAAGGTTACCTCTGTCACACAATTGTGACACACTTACTAAGCTATATTTCAAGCCATTTATCAGGTAGACATTCTAATTGAATGAGAATCTGTTTTGCCTACCTTTCCTACCCCAATGATCTCACCTTTCTTTCAATTACCAAAGTAGACATTAACTCCTTTTAAGTCCTCAAGTGAATGGAGCTCGTCCTTGTCCCCAGTCATACATTTTAAGCAGCCACTATCCATATACCATATTTAGCTCCTCCCTTTCACTTGGACCTGCAAAAGGAAATCACGGGTTAGTCTTAGGAACCCAAACTACTTTCGGTCCCTTTCTATGGGCAAAAGGATGAATCAGATTCTTTCTGGCCCAACCAGGCAACTTGTGTTTTTCTTGAACAAAGGCTTTGTTCTTTTGACTTGCCTTTTCTTTTGCATTGCATTCATTTTTGTAATGGCCAGTCATGCACAGTGTGTGCAGATTTTATTCTCAGGAAGTGTGAGGTACTTGCTTTTAGGGTCCCATTTTGGAGCTTGAGTCCTATAGCCAAGTCCTCTCTTGTTGCTACTGTGATGCTCTTGCAACCAGGAGACTGCATCAGAAGCCTTTTTCCACTTGCAAGTTCTATCTAGTTCATGTTTTACCTTTCCTAGATCTTCTTTTAAGACTTTGATGAATTCATCTTTCTTATATAATTCATCTTTCATTTTTGCCAAATTTTCTTCTAGAGTGAGATACGTGTGATCAGCTTTCTTCTTTTCTGTTCCTAATTTTAGTTTTAAGTTTTCAGACCGAAGTTCTAGGACACTATTGTCAAGTTCAAGAACCTGGTTCTCCAGCTCAGCATTTTTGTTATCACTCTCATTTCCCGTAGACTCTAGACTTTTACATTTTGCTTTTAGGATCACACATTACCTAGATAGAACTTCCTTCTCATTATTGATTATCTCAGACTCATCAATGAAGTCTAACAATAGTTCGGCCAGCCTTTCTTTAGACAAGAATTTAATCTTGTTTTTTAGATGAAGAATACTTGCCTTTTGTTCATCATCTAATTCTCTGATGGCCCTTAGTGCTTGATCCTCCTCAGCTTTATCTTCTAAGTCTTCATCTGACGTTTCTCCCCAAGCAGCAACCATAGCCTTGGTTGAACCTTTGTTTCTTTTTGGTTGAACCTGTACCTTCTTCCTCCTCCTTCATTCAGCTTTTTCTTTCTTCCACTCAATTTCCAATTGAGGGCAGTTTTTGATCATGTGATTAGTCTTACCACACTTGCAGCAACCCTCATTAGCCTGTTTCTCCGAAGCTCTTGTTTTGTTGAAGGTTGTACCTATTGAAGAACCATTTCCTCTCATCGGGTACTTTTTGAAATTCCTAGTGATCATAGACACTTCATCATCTTCTAGATCTGCACCTTCAGCAATTTTGAGAGCTAAGCTTCTGTCCTTCTTGGGAGTATCCATCTTCATAGTTTGTCTCCTAATGTCATAAGCAGTTAAATTTCCAATCAGTTCATCCAGTCTAAGGGTAGCAATATTCTTGTATTCCTGAATAGCAATGATTTTGCTTTCCCATGTGACTAGCAGGACCCTTGTCAAAATTTTCTCAACCATGTCTTCTTCAAGGATAATCCTTCCAAGAGAATCAAGTTCATTTGTCAAAGTGGTGAATCTAGTATACATCTCCTGGATAGTTTTTCCTTCTTCATAGTAAAGTATTCATATTGAGAATACAGAAGTGTTCCTCTTGATCTTTTCACTTGAGGTGTTCCTTCATGAGCCACTTGCCGAGTGTCCCATATTTCCTTAGCAGTTGTACAACTTTGGATCCTACTATACTCATCTGGTCCTAGTCAACACACAAGCCATTTCTTGGCCTTAGCATTTTTCTCCCACTTCCTAAGGTCCTCAGCAGTACAGTCAGCCCTTGTCTTTGGCACATCAATTCCTTCAGCATTATTCTTTGTGGTTGCTAGGGGATCATCAATGACTATGTCCCAATTTTCATAATCTTCCCTTATGATGTGATCTCTCATTTTGTTCTTCCACCAAGAATAATACTGACAATTGAAAAGTGGAGGCCTGGCAGTGGATTACCCTTCTCAGTTACCAGGTGGTGCACTCATTGTAGATCTTCTCCTAAGGTGTTAGCCTATTCAAGGATAACCTGCTCTGATACCAATTGATGTTATACACGTCAATACCATACAAGAGGGGGAGGTAATTTGTGTGGTACCTAATGTTCGCACTAGAAGAACCTGGTTCTTCTAGATGTACTTACAATTACTGTATGCGGAATTAATAGTGCATAAAATAAGTAACACATAGATTTTTACGTGGAAAACACCTGGCTCAAAAGGTGAAAAAACCACGACCTACTACTAAGTAGGATTTTCCCAAACTTCCACTAAAATCACTGAGCCAAAACAGCATTTACAAAACTCTTGTAAACCTAAGGATTAAACTCTAATCCAAATGTGGCAACCAGTCTCTAACTGCTATGACACTTTCAAGTTAGCCTATAACTTGAATACTCAAAGTACCTATTACAATTGCTTCTACAAAAGCTGAAAGGTACAATATGAAACACCTACTACAATTGAACTAGAATAAGAATAAACATAATAGAATTGGTTCTTCAATCTGGTTCATGTAGCTTTAGGAATGCACACTTGAATCACACATAAATTTCTTGCAAAAATTGCCTAGCTCTTTTGCTCTCAATTTAGTTTAACTTTTGCGCATGTGCAAAATCTATAAAAGAGAACAATCATAGTTATTTAAAGTTAGTAATCAGAGTTTGATTGAGACTCAATTGTTGATCCTTCATCGAATTCGAGTCCTAGAATAATACAAACTCCAACCCTTATTCTTGATCCGGGTTTAGTTCTCTTCACATAAGGATGTGAGCACGTGATTTTTGCCCTAAGCAAATTATTCCAAAAGTTTCAAGTAAAATGACTTTACAATTTTTGTGAATTTTAAGTTAATTGGTTGCATTTTTATTCATATGAAAATACAAAAATATGCACTTGCATTTAGGGATTTAATTTTACATTTTTAGTATTAATTTGTTTTAGAACAAAATAGGAGGAAAATAGCAAAAAATAACATTTTTGGCATTTTTAGTTTAAATTTGTATTAGGTTAGGAATTACTATAATTGGAAAATAGGAAATATAATTTTTAGAGTCAATTTGTTTTTGGTTTTTATTTTTATAAAATCAAAAAAAATAAAAATACAAAAAAAAAAATACACAATAAAAGAGTAAAAGAAAATAATTGGAAAATAAAACAAAGGGGGCTGCTCAGCATTGGGCCATCTGAATTAAATACACGCCCAGCCCAAATAGACCCCAAATTTTGTAGCATTTCCGAGGCCCAATTAATTCCCCAATCCGGCCTGCATCTTCATTAAACAAAATGACGCTGTTTGGCATCGTTTGATCTGAGCCATTCAATCTTTTTAATCCAACGGCTCGGATTTGATCTCAATGAATTAATAAAAATGTCTGAATATTTCACAACCCTAAAGACCATATTCATCCTCCTCGTACACCTCCGCCTCCCTCACTGTTACCTCGCCGGAACCCCACCACCGACGAACGACACCATTTCCAAACCACCCCAAATTAACACCCTTTGTTCCTCTCCGTCTCCTCTTTCCAAATCTGCCAACGGTTTCCCTCAAACACACCCAGAGTCCGTCGAATAATCAATGGAAAATTTTCCGGCCATGATGTTGGTCACTCCTTTCGGCCCCAAATTAACACCCTGATGTCCTATCTTCTTCCTCTATCCAACCCCCATGGTCTTTTGCCTTGAATCTGCCCGAAGCATCTCGAATATTAAATCTAAACTTTCTGGCGAACCCCTGTTTCATAAAACTTCGCCGAACCAGTGTCCTGGGACCTTCATCATCCTTCTCGTGATATTTTTATCATCATTGGTGTTCAAAAGACAACAGGACTGATCGAATTCTGAACCAAGCGGTGGCAGCCCTCAAGCCCGTTAGTGAGTTTTCGAGTGGTTTATTTTTTTTTTCTTATCTTCATATAGGCTAGTTTCAGTTTACTTTGCATGTTTAGTTTTCTCTTCTCATTCTGAGTTTTATGGATTTTAGAGTTTGATTTAAGGTTGGTTTATAGGTTAATTTTTAGTCAGAGTTGCATTTGATTGTGTTCTATCTTGGGTTTTGAGTCACGTTTGACTATTCGTCTGATTAGGCTTCAATTTACTTTGTTTAATCATAGTCTGATTGATAGTATGGTTTTAATAAATTGGGATTAATTTGTGTTGATTACCAGTAGATACTTCCCCTGCTTTCTTTTGATTCCTACTAAGAATTAAGGGTGGTATGCATTCATGTTTTCTAATTTTTATTTTAGTTTTGTTTTCTGATTTCAAATCCTGTTAGATATAGGTTTTGTCAGTTTTAGTAGGCAATTAGCTTGAGGATTGTTTGGATCACTGGAATATGTTAGTCAACTGTTAAATAATCATAGGTAGGAGTTGGGAGTAGGTTTAGACTAATGTAGTAAATTCAAATGGGTTCAGGGGCATTTTGGGTAACTAGTAAAATACAGGAATATTGTAGAAATAATTAGAATTACCTAGAAGCTTCTAGTAGGGATCAAACAATAAATAACAAGGGCTAACTTGGAAAACTAGTCACAACTAGAGGGACTGAGTTAGAAATAAAGAAAATTGAAAATCCCTAAGCTTTTGCCTATAAAAGGCAGTAGGTACTGCCTTGTAGAAGAAGTTGGAATCTCCAAAAAATTCCCCCCAAAAACTTCATCATTCATTTCAGATCTGATTTTAAAATTTCAGACCTTCAAAAATCAAAAAACAATAGAAATTTAATATAAAATCAGAAAAAAAATTACTGTTACATTAGTGTTACTTAGATCAGTTTCAGATTTGATTATTGAATTCGATTTTCTAGTTCACATAAGATGAGCGCTACTTGAATTTTCTGGTTTTGTTCAATATTTGAGGATTGAAAAACAGTTCAAGTCATCTAGGCAGTGGGTTTGGGAGATTCGATTCAATTGTGGTCATTAGTTTGAGTGTTTTGTTTTCCTGTGTACATTTTTGGGTATTTTAATGCTGTTTTGGGGTTAATACATCAGTTTCATCTGGTTTTTAACTATTTCTGGAATTACTTAGTCACTTTTGGGCTAAAAGTGACTGTACTCATTGCTGTGTTACTGCTGGTTCACATTTGCTAGTTCTCTGATCTCAGCTGACCTTGCTTCCTCTTCTTTATTTCCAATTCCAGGTATATTCCAATGCTCAAGTAATGTTGAAGCTGAGTTCATACGTAGAAGATCGTTTTGAAGTTTAAATAATAACAAATGCATATCTGTGGTCGAATTGTATGCTACTGTTAGAAAAATTAGCTTTAGTATCATTATCTGTTGATTCATTTGAGATCTATTCTAATTGTATTAATGAATTGTGGACTGTATAATTAGGACCTTTAGATGGACTTGGACTGCTATTTTAATTGTGAATACTAGAATTAGTAGGCTAGTAATATTAGAAATCCTCTACTTATTTTTTGTTGAAATTGTGTTTATAATCTCCATTAGTATAGTAGAACTTTGAATTCAGCAGAAGCTAGAACTAAAATGATCAGGCTTTTATTCATGCTGTTGAAAATTGAGCAGGAAATCAGTAAATGTTTTGGATTAGAATAAATGTTCCTATTACCTTTGTATTAAGTCATAAACAGGAATTAAAAAAAGTTAAATACCTTAATTGACTTTTAAATAGTAATATATGCTCAGCTAATATCATGTTTTGCTGAAATTAGTTTGTCATTTTTTTCTAAGCTAGATGAAAATAGAAGATTATCATTTTAATAAAAAAATTAAATTCTTTAGTAGAATAATAGTAAAAATAGTAAGAAAAATAGCCACTTCATTTTGAATCTGTAAATGATAACTGTTGCCAGGGCTCGACTTTTGAGCCTCATTGCCCTTCTGCATTTAAATGCTAAAAAGGTCACATGAATCTATTTTTCCAATAGCAGGTCCAAAGAATTGGGCCTGTTGATCCCCTGTTAATTTGTTTGATAAACTGGGCCTCGAAGTGTTAACAAACATCCAAGCCTGAACATGCCTTTTCGTTTTTTTAAAAAGCAGTCCATTGCTCCTATATCATGTTCTACACTTATAGCTTAGTCTATTGGAAATTAGTATACCTGGGTCAGATCTTTAAGGCCCCAAAACCTCCTTAAATCAAAAAATCATTAAAAATTGTATTAAACATATATAGGGAATTAATTTATAAATATAAAATTGGGTTTTGAATTAGGTAGCGGGTTCAAGCTAAAAGGGTTTTTTCCTTTTTTTTGAATTCGAACTTGAATTCGCGGCCCAAATTTATAGTTATGAATTACTTAGTCTTTATAGACAAATAAAATAGAAAAATTTTAGTTTGCTCTAGGATTGACCTTCTAATAATAATATGAGATGTGCCTCGCCAAATCAAATATGCAATTGCAGGGCCCTCATTAATTACTTAATAAAAATACTTAGAAATTCGGGACGGGCCATTTAGCAAATTTCACGGCCTTCCCAAAAGATAATAACACGCTAGTCTCTTTAGACGCGATTTTAACAAAATTACCTTCCTAAATACGGGTGTGCATTTCATGCGACCCAAATCCAAATCCAAAAACATTGAATAAGAATTTGTCAAGGATCCGGGTGCATTTCATGTGACGTGATCCGAAAACACGTTCTTAAACAACGTTCATTTTCTTAAATAAAATAGTAATTGACAAAAGCGGTAAATAACTTTAAAATTACACTGTAGGTTTAACATGTATAAAAATCAAAATTTAGCCAAATATAGCAGTTGAGTGACCGTGCTAGAACCACGAAACTCGGGAGTTCCTAATCCCTTCTCCCGGGTTAACAGAATTCCTTACCCGGATTTTTGGTTCGCGACTGTTAAACAGAGTCAAACCTTTTCCTCAATTCGGGATTCAAACCGGTGACTT
>MU687214.1:6791-18013 GCA_026770625.1 Nicotiana glauca
TCGATCAACGGTGTAGTCGACGGTTCCGCGCCTTTCCCTCTTGAGTTGTCCGCTCAAGGGTACCTTGTCTAGCACTTCAAAAGTAGAAACTTTATTCCATTAAACTGTGCCTGCATCATGGTCAAGCCTAGCCGAGTCAGTTATGTTGTCCGCATAATGACTCATTAAGACAGCTTAAAACAAAGTCCATCGGGCTTCCTGAAACCCTAATGGACATCTTCACGTTATGTGCATTTATTTGGAGAACTAAATGCCTTTTGCTAAATATTGATTTAAATAGTCGAGTCTGGTGGGGTTAAGGGCCTAACACTTTGTTTTGCAGAAAATGAGGCACGAAGTCCCCAGATTCGATATGGTATCCAACATCCAACCTAGGTTGCTAAGCTGGTGGGAGGATCTTCATGGCAGTGATCAAACCCTCGCCCGCAAGTACTTAGGGAATTTGCCCTCACTTCTGGAGATCCAACCCAACAACAAGATCATTGAGGCTGCCACTTTTTTTTGGGATGGTGATCGATCAGTGTTCCGTTTCGGGGACTTGGAAATGACCCCTTTGCTAGAAGAGATAGGGGGCCTAGCTGGTATCCCTTGGGATACTCCGGGTTTGCTTATGCCGGAGAATCGGAAAAGTAGAGTCTTTCTTAAGATGATGGGACTCAATAAAAATCCCTACCTTTCTTGCTTGAAGGACTCCTATATACCATTCGACTTCTTATACGAGAGATATGGCCACAGCAAGTCGTATCGCACCTACATGGACGAATTCGCCCTCACTTCTTTGGGACATATACATAGAAGGGTGTTTGTGTTCATGTTTTGCTTCTTGGGCATGATAATTTTCCCTATGAAGAAGGCTAGGATCCATACCAGACTAGCCATGGTGACCAAGAACTTAATGGAGGGAATCGATGGGCAGTCTTTCAGCATAGTGCCCATGATCATCGCTGAAATCTACCGAGCCTTGGGAAAGTGCCAACAAGGGGCTCCACATTTCGAGGGTTGTAATCTGTTGCTTCAACTTTGGCTCCTAAAACACCTTCAGAAAGGCGACTACAGGCAGGAAATTATCCGCAGGGATTGGCATGACCATATCGTTTTTCATCACCCAAAGCGAATGAACTTCATGCCCAACATGTTCACTCAGCCAGAGGACGCCAATGGATGGTTAGAATTGTTCGAGAATCTAAAAGAAGAGCAAATTCAGTGGATGTTCGAGTGGTTCCCAATAGGGGAGCTTATCATCCGTTCACGAGATGCACCATTCCTCATACTTATTGGCCTGAGGGAAACACATCCTTACGTCCCCTCCGAGTCATAAGGCAAGCCGGAAGGAAACAAATCATACCCAGGATAGAGAACATGAGTCATTTCAGGGCTGACTTTCAAGATGATGATAGCCCGCACAGGTGTCACGCTCAACATATGTTGCACTACAAGCTAGTCTTAGGGAGGGACTCTATCGAACCCGACAGGTATCATGCCGGGTGTGTGCCGCATTATACAGGTTGGTTGGAAGATGATCACATTTGTTTGGGTCGTCCAGGATTCGTCCATGGTCATAGGATTATTGACAAGAAAACTGAAGCGCAAGTCAAATACAATCAATTTCGCAAGAGGATGAGAGAATGTGAGAATGAACATCGGGAAATACAGGAAGCCCTCGAGAAGCTGATCAACGAGTGGAAGGATATGGCTGTCAACGCCAACAACCGTTTGGGGTATCTAGAGCGAGGTCTAGTGGAGTTGGAATGGAAGTTCTTAAAAAGAATTGAAGATTGTCAGAATGCTGAAGGAAGTGCAGGCGGACATCTAGATCGAGCTTATCTGCTGTTAGGGATGCGCGAGTTGATGCCGCTGTACGAGGGAGGCAAGAGTACAGAATCTGGGGAAGGTCCTTCTGGGACCAAATAGTTAGGATCTTTTATTTCATACTCTCTTAATGTAATAAGGCCACTGACCATTAGTGACATCTTTTATCATTCAGTTGTTTCGAGACTCGTCTTGTTTTATCAATAAAATGAGGCATTTAGCATTATAAGTTTTGCAAATTTAATTTGTCGCTAGGCCTACCTCGGGCACAACGAGGCACCCAAATTAGGAAGCGATTTATATTCCCGCACAATGTGTTTAAATATTGCAATATTATTTATCAGAATCCGCACTAACTTTTTACCTTTTTGTTTTTCTTTTATTTTTTATTCCCCTCCCTAAAGGTTAGTTCGTGAATTCTGGCACCATCAGCATTCTGAACAAGATCCAAGGGTCCTCCACCTCCTCCTCCTCCGAGTCCTACCAGAAACAGGAACAAAGGCAAAATGGGAGATACAAGCGCTAGGAAGGAACTTGAGGAAACTTCTCAGAACACTGCAATCACCAAGGAGACTGCTGCTCATTTGGAGCAAACTTTGCTAAGATTCCGAGAGGAATTAGACCAAGTTAGAAACCTGGCAAGCCTGTCAATCACTCTTGCCGCTCCCGATGTTAACACCCAGAACCCCGCACCACCATAAAACATCCCATAACCTCCAATGCAACCCACTCATAACACTCCAGTGCACATTCCTGAACCACAAAACACTACAAAAGACCATAACACTCCAATATTTGTGGACACTATGCCGCGTTACAGTCAGACAATCACCAGTGCAGTTGAGTTAGATGGCAAGAGCTCCCTCATTCAGAATTTGGCCGCTGAGATCAAGAAGTTGATTAGCCGGGTCCAAGGTTTCGAAGGTAACAAAGGTGTTGAAGGGTTGAATTACGAAGATCTCTGTGTTCAGCCATATGTTAAGCTCCCGGAGGGGTACAAACCTCCCAAGTTCGAAATGTTCGATGGCACAGTTAACCCCAGGGTCCACTTGAGAATGTATTGTGACAAGTTGGTAGGAGTCGGAAAGGGACTTGGCAAGAATCTCCAGGGCATCACCAAGCCTATCCAGTTGAAGAAGCATGGAACTACTTTTGGCCTGGGTTATGAATACACCTGGAAGGAGTTCAACGACTGGTCGCCACCATGGCGCGGTCCCTACTACCCACTGAAGCATCCTCTACCTCATTTGGAGCAGACCTTTCAGCCAGCTGATGTCATATATGGATCAGAGGAAGATGAGACACTGGCAGCAATGAAGAACCTGTTTCTGGAGGATAATATGGATTGCTGTGTTATCTTCAAGGAGGAAAGGGAGGAAGGCCCTTCCATTCAAGCTGTGAACCGAGGAGAACACCTCACCAATTGGTCAATTAGGACCACCAGTGCCCGGAGAGCCTCGGGGTAGCAAGGCTAAATGACGCATATGCATCGCAATTTACTTTTAGTTGATTTTACTTTTTCGCATTGTCTTTAATTTTGAAAAGAGCTCCGATGTTTCAGATAATTATGAATTTAATCAAAAGAATTTTCCAAGTTTATCTTTATATTTTGCTCTCATTTATTTTCTCTACCATTTACTTTACACAACATTAGTATTACATATCTTGATGATGAACCAGCGATTGTAACTTGCAACGAGATGGTGCGACAAACGGACATAGATTCAGAAGAGGACGAAATACCAGAAGAGGTTGTCAGGGAGGTCGAGAATTTTGAGAACAGGCCTAAGTCTAACTTAGACGAAACTGAGGTCATTAATTTGGGAGACGCAGAAAATGTCAAGGAAACACGTATCAGCGTACACCTGTCACCATCAGAAAAGAAAGAGTATACAGAGTTTTTGAAAGAATATGAGGATATATTCGCCTGGTCGTATGACGATATGACCGGCCTCAGCACATCCATTCTGGCTCACAAGCTGCCGACAGATCCGGCATGCCCACCGGTCAAACAGAAACTCAGAAAGTTCAAGCCAGACATGAGTTTGAAAATCAAAGAAGAGGTTACCAAGCAGGTCAAAGCCAGGGTTCTCAGAGTGGTAGAGTATCCAACATGGTTAGCCAACATTGTGCCGGTACCAAAGAAGGATGGGAAGGTTAGAGTCTGTGTCGACTACCGGGATCTTAAACGGGCCAGTCCTAAAGACGATTTCCCTTTGCCAAATATACACATATTGATCGATAACTGCGCTAAACATGAGCTGCAGTCATTCGTTGATTGTTTTGCTGGATACCACCAGATATGGATGGATGAAGAAGATGCAGAGAAAACGGCATTCATCACACCGTGGGGAATGTACTGTTACAGAATGATGCCGTTCGGTTTAAAGAATGCCGGTGCTACCTACATGAGGGCCATGACCACTATCTTTCATGACATGATACATAAAGAAATCGAAGTGTATGTGGATGACGTCATCATCAAGTCCAGGAAAGCTACAGATCACATGGAAGATTTGAGAAAATTCTTCAACAGATTAAGGAGATACAACTTGAAATTGAATCCAGCCAAGTGTGCATTCGGGGTTCCTGCCGGAAAGTTATTGGGTTTCATTGTGAGTCACCGGGGAATAGAATTGGATCCGTCAAAGGTCAAAGCCATTCAAGAGTTGCCACCACCAAAGAACAAGAAGGATGTAATGAGTTTTCTGGGAAGACTCAACTATATCAGCCGATTCATAGCTCAGTCCACTGTCATTTGTGAACCCATCTTCAAGATGCTAAAGAAGGATGCCGCCACTAAATGGACTGAGGACTGTCAAAAGGCTTTTGACAGAATCAAGGAATACTTGTCAACGCCGCCAGTCTTGGTTCCACCCGAGCCAGGGAGACCTCTATTGCTTTATCTTGCAGTATTGGATGGGGCATTTGGTTGTGTTTTGGGACAACATGATGAAACAGGAAGAAAGGAGCAAGCCATCTACTACCTCAGCAAGAAGTTTACCCCGTACGAGGCTCGGTATTCCTTATTAGAGCGCACTTGTTGTGCTCTAACCTGGGTAGCTCAGAAATTGAGGCACTATTTCTGCGCTTACACCACTTATCTCATATCCAGGATGGATCCATTGAAGTATATCTTTCAGAAGCCCATGCCTACCGGCAAGCTCGCCAAGTGGCAAATACTGTTAAGCGAATTTGACATCGTTTATGTTACCCAGAAGGCAGTCAAAGGACAAGCCTTGGCAGATCACCTCGCCGAGAATCCTGTAGGAGGAGAATACGAACCTCTGAAGACGTATTTTCCTGATGAAGAGATAGCCTTCATAGGAGAAGACATTGCAAAATCCTATGACGGTTGGAGGATGTTTTTCGACGGAGCCGCAAATTTCAAAGGAGTTGGTATAGGAGCGGTCTTGGTATCAGAAACCGGTCAGCATTACCCAGTATCCGCCAAGCTCAGATTCCCGTGCACCAACAACATGGCCGAGTACGAAGCCTGCATCCTAGGGCTCAAACTGGCAATTGACATGAACATTCAGGAACTATTAGTGATCGGAGACTCGGACCTACTCATACATCAGGTTCGAGAAGAATGGGCAACCAAGAATTCCAAAATACTCCCCTATCTGCATCATGTATAGGAGTTGAGGAAAAGATTCAGAAAGACAGAATTCCAGCATGTTCCCAGAATACAGAATGAGTTCGCCGATGCCTTAGCCACTTTATCGTCTATGATCCAACATCCCGATACAAACTTTATTGACCCCATCCAGGTCAAGATTCACGACCAGCCAGCTTATTGTGCTCACGTCGAGGAAGAAGCCGACGGGAAACCTTGGTTCCACGATATCAGAGAATACCTGACAACAGGAGAGTACCCAGAGCTTGCCAATGCTACTCAGAAACGAACACTTCGGAGATTGTCCAACAACTTCTTTCACAGTGGAGGGATCCTGTATAGGAGGACTCCTGATTTGGGATTATTAAGATGTGTCGAGGCAAGAGAAGCAACCAGACTATTGGAGGAAGTGCACGCAGGAACCTGTGGACCGCATATGAATGGTTTCGTGTTGGCAAAGAAGATACTCCGAGCAGGGTATTTTTGGATGACTATGGAAACGGACTGCATCCAGTATGTCCGGAAATGCCACCGTTGTCAAATACATGCAGATATGATAAAGGTACCTCCAAACGAGCTTACTGCAACAAGCTCGCCATGGCCGTTCGCCGCTTGGGGAATGGATGTCATTGGACCAATTGAACCGGCCGTGTCAAATGGGCACAGGTTCATCCTAGTGGCAATTGATTACTTCACCAAATGGGTCGAGGCAGCATCATACAAGGCAGTCACCAAGAAGGTAGTAACAGATTTCGTCCGTGATCGTATGGTCTGCCGGTTTGGGATTCCGGAATCAATCATCACCGACAAGGGTTCTAATCTCAACAGCGACCTGATAAAGGCAATGTGTGAAACATTCAAGATTAAACACAAGAACTCTACGGCTTACAGACCTTAGATGAATGGAGCTGTAGAAGCAGCCAATAAGAACATCAAGAAGATACTAAGGAAGATGATCAAAAAGCACAAGCAGTGGCATGAGAAGTTGTCGTTCGCCTTACTGGGTTATCGTACCACGGTCCGCACGTCAACTGGGGCCACTCCCTACATGCTGGTTTATGGTACAGAGGCAGTCATCCCCGCCGAGGTAGAAATTCCCTCCCTGAGGGTCATACAAGAAGCAGAGTTAGATGATGCAGAATGGGTCAAAAGTCGCTACGAGCAATTAGCCCTCATCGACGGAAAGAGAATGAATGCTGTCTGTCACGGTCAATTATATCAGAACAGAATGTCCAGAGCCTTCAACAAGAGAGTCAAGCCGAGGAAGTTCGCGCCAGGACAGTTGGTATTAAAGAAAATATTTCCGCACCAAGATGAAGCCAAAGGGAAATTCTCTCCCAATTGGCAGGGTCCGTACATGGTTCATCGGGTTCTAACTGGAGGAGCCCTTATTCTCGCAGAAATGGACGGAGAAGTCTGGCCGAAGCCTATCAACTCAGACGCAGTGAAAAGATACTACATTTGATCATATGCTTTTCTTTCATGATGTAATTTGAACTACGCCTGACCTGATTCCCGTTTAAGAGGGGATACGTAGGCAGCCCTATGGGTTCGGTCACATCTTAATAAAAAATTCCATCTTTCCCCCCGCAATGGGAACTGGGGCAGAATTTTGAGGAGGACCCTCAAAATTCCGAAGTAAGTTTTTCAGTCTTTTCATCAGCACCAACACAGTAAACTGGGGCAGAATTTTGAGGAGGGCCCTCAAAATTCTGGGATTGTTCCGCGTTCAGTTGTCCAGCATAGCCGTCAGCAGCGCCAACCCAGTAAACTGGGGCAGAATTTTGAGGAGGACCCTCAAAATTCCGGAGCAAGCAAGGTCGCCGCGTCTTGAACCACGTTGCAGTCGTTGGTTCATCCAAAATAAAATCATTTTTTATATATATGTATCGCATTATATTTACTAAGTCATGCATAAGCATCATTTGCATCACCATCGTTTAGCAACGCTACCCAGTGATACACGACGCCAAGAGCTAGAGGATACGAACTAACCTCCCCCTACAAAACTCACAATTTTTCTTTGGATGCAAGAATTCAGGCCACTAATCAAAGTATATTTGCTCTTCCGAATAAAAACCCTCCAGAGGGTCACTATCCGCACTCAACACTCCCCAGCAGTCCTAATATCGGAAACCATCGACCAGCTAAGAAAACTCACTACCATTCGTTCTTTTACATTCCTGCACTGCATAAGGCTACTATCTGCCTTTTGAGACTAAGCTCTGTCTCCATCCGTATTTTTGCATAAGGCTACTCTCTGCCTTCCGAGGTTAAGCTCTACCTCCATATTGCATAAGGCTCCTATCTGCCTTCCGAGACTAAGCTCTGTCTCCATCCGCATTTTTGCATAAGGCTACTCTCTGCCTTCCGAGGTTAAGCTCTACATCCATACTGCATAAGGCTACTATCTTCCTTCTGAGACTAAGCTCTGTCTCCATCTGCATTTTTTGCATAAGGCTACTCTCTGCCTTCCGAGGTTAAGCTCTACCTCCATAATGCATAAGGCTACTATCTGCCTTCCGATACTAAACTCTGTCTCCATTTGCATTTTTGCATAAGGCTACTCTCTGTCTTCCGAGGTTAAGCCCTACCTCCATACTGCATAAGGCTACTCTCTGCCTTCCGAGGTTAAGCTCTATCACCATATTTGCATAAGGCTATTCTCTGCCTTTCGAGGTTAAGCTCTACCTCCATATTACATAAGGCTCCTATCTGCCTTCCGAGACTAAGCTTTGTCTCCATCTGCATTTTTGCATAAGGCTATTCTCTGCCTTCCGAGGTTAAGCTCTACCTCCATATTGCATGAGGCTCCTATCTGCCTTCCGAGACTAAGCTCTGTCTCCATCTGTATTTTTGCATACGGCTACTCTCTGCCTTCCGAGGTTAAGCTCTACCTCCATATTGCATAAGGCTACTATCTGCCTTTCGAGACTAAGCTCTATTTCCATCTGCATTTTTGCATAAGGCTACTCTCTGCCTTCCGAGGTTAAGCTCTACCTCCATATTGCATGAGGCTCATATCTGCCTTCCGAGACTAAGCATTGTCTCCGCCCTGCATGGCTGAAATATCGCCGTCTTATTTTTTTGACTGGCTGAAACATCGCCACCTGCATTTTAAATTCTCATTCGGCTGAAATATCGCCACCTGCTCTTAAATTCTTGCTCTGGCTGAAAGATCGTCACCCTTTACATTCATTTGGCTGAAAGATTGCCACTTTCTCATGGGCTGAAAGATCGCCAACTCGTTCAAAGGCGTCATAGTTCTAAGGCACCATCTGCATGGCCCGAGAACATCATTTCATGGCCTACGAACCCTTACTTTATGCTCTTCATGGCCCAGGACATCATAGTCTGAGGACGTCATCCTAACCGTCCGAAGACAAACATTCATGGTCCAAAGGGAACTTGCATCACGTTTAAATTACGCAATATATACGCACAATACCCATTTGCTGGTACTCCGGCTGGCTCACGACCCCGCTCCAGTTCTCCGCAGCCTGTCCGATTCCAAGCACCCTCTCAGATCTAACCATCGCGCCCGTCTTTTCGAATTTCCATCGGCATATTCCGTCAATGGTTCCTGAACTACATGTGGCCCGATTCCTGTAAAACTAGGGATATGTAGGCAGCTCAGAAACCAGAGCACGATCAAAATCCTTTCACAATCGCCGTTTTCGGTCAAAATTGGCCATCTTATCTTTACCCGACAACTCTTTCATCCTCCTCGGGTAAAGAGGGGCAGTTGTTGATACCCAAATTTTCCCTATGTATTTTTTATATACTCAAGATACTTTCAAAATAGCATGTATATGCATATATAATCATCCCCAAAGGTTTTGGTATTTTTCCAAATTTTTTAAGATTTTTAAAACCAATTTATGGCCTATTTTGCACTATAAAATTCAATAATTATTCCCAAAAAAACTCGTCATTTTGGGTGAATAATTTATTTTATTCTCACATTTACGCAAAAATATAATTTACATGATTTTTATATAATTTTACAAGTCCATTTGGTATTTTTAAACTAAAATTGCATGAAATTGCAATTTTAGCCTATTTCTCGATTTAATGGCATTTTCAATCACAAAATTATTCCAAATATTTTTAAATTAATACTTACATATTTTTTATTAAATAAATATTTTTAATTTAATTTTTTGAACATCATTTACTATTTTTATAAATTCAAAATGGGGAAAATTAGCTATTTAAATTGTAGCCTCTTTACTTTCAATTATAGCCCAAATTAAACCCAAATCCCAGCCTAATTTACCCCCTAATTAAACGACCCAATCCCATCAATCACCCGACCCACACCCAATCAAATAAACCCACCCGGTCGGCCTTTTAATCTAGGCCGTTGATCACTTTGATCAACGGCCATGATCCTCCCTTTCCTTTTTAATTCACCAACCCACCCCTAACCGTAATCATTCTAATTAGATAGCCACCCTTTTATCCCCCTCGTCTCTCAAAATTCTCTCAACTACCCTCCGAAACCCTAGCCCCCTTCACTGGTCTCCGACCTTATTTCACCAGAAACTATGGCTTCTCAGACCCTGAGCAGCCTGTACCTACCCCCACATACCTCTATGCTCTTTTTGCTCGAGGTTTCAGAGTCTAACTTTGAATACCCAGGCTCAGAATCTTTCCGATTCAAGTTCGATGGCCCTTTCTGGCTCATCTCCGGCGAGTCCTAGCCCTGTGAGTCCATCTCCGACTCAAGACCAACCCATTCCAGCCCTTTCTTATTTTTCTAGGGTTTCTCTGAAACCCTAAGCCATTTTTTGAGGTTTTCTTGTTTCTTTATAAGATCTACTTCAGATCCGTTCTATTTTCTATGATTTTAAAGTATTTTCCACATCTTTTCGATTTTTTGTTTTCAAAACTGTTCTTCTTCTTAAAACTTAGGGTTTCCGTGATTTTTTTTTTACTTGCTCTACTTCTATCTCTTATATTTTACTTTCCTAAGTGTTTTCACTATGATTTCTGCATATTTTTTCTTTATTGTAATTCCTCTTAGGGTTCCCGAGTAATTTCTTTACTATATTTTTTTTTCTTTACTTAGATTTCCATGAATGTTTGTGTTCTTTGGACTCCCTGAGTTTGTTCTTGCCTGATTTTCTATGCTTTCGTCTTTACCTTTGACTTGTGGAAGAAACCCTAGATTTTGGGGTTTTCAAACCTGCTTGTGTACGAGTATTTTGTTTGTTGCCTGTTTGATTTCAAAAACCCTAAATCTTCTAAACTCGTCTCCTGTTTCTGATTCTTGCTAAAGCCTTGCAAGACCTTTTGATTTCATCCATGGATATGTTCTTCTACTTTGATTGCATGACTACTCTGTTAATTTTAGCCTCGCATGTTTAAGTTTACACTCTCTTTATAGTCAAACCTTTTACTCTCTAAACAACCCTAATTTTTGGGATTGATTTCTATATGAACTTATTTGATTCTCTCCTTGTTTGATTTGGACCTGTTTTCCGACTTAATTTATTATTAAGTTCGAATATTTAATTCCTTAATTACTATGTGATTGATTGATTTTACCTTTACCTTATTTATCTAACCATGTATTTTTAAAAGCTTCTCCTATCTATTTACCCTTTACTACACAATGTGTTCTTGATTTTCTTTCCTTAAAAACAACTTCTCCCTCTCCTATTCAAATTCGAATTCCTTAATTAAAGGAGTTCTCTTCCCCTGATTGATTATGATTGATACTGAACTATCTCTTGCCTTGCTTACCTGCCTGTTTTCAACTATAAATACTTCACCTCTTTTCTTTAGA
>MU687218.1:6996-29610 GCA_026770625.1 Nicotiana glauca
TATATATATATATATATATATATATATATATATATATATATATATATATATATATATATATATATATATATATATATATATATATGGATCAGACAGCACACTGCATTAGTATATCATATGGATCGGACCGCACACCATAGTAGTATATCATATGGATCGGACTGCACGCCGCAGTAGTATATTATACGGATCGGACTGCACACCACAGTAGTATATTATACGGATCGGACTGCACGCCGCAGTAGTATAGCGCTTAGGCAGTAGGAGCCCCTCCGGAGTCTGCACACCCCCAGTGAACGCAGTCGACTGTTATTAGTGGATCGAGCTGCGTGCTACAGCAGTATATATGTATGGATCGGGCTGCATACCGCAGCAGTATACTATATGGATCGGGCTGCACGCCACAGCGGTATAGTTATGATTTCGGTTATCGTGAGGAGTAAATGAGTTGAGTATTGGCTTAAAGGATTTTTACGTGACTTCCTCATTCAGTTGTTGTTTAAATGTTCTTACTCCTTTGATATAGAATTGCTTAGTGCTTTTACGAGTTTTCTTTCCGTCAGTCATTATTTATTGCTATTACTTACTGAGTCGGAGTACTCATATTACTCCCTGCACCATGTGTGCAGATACAGGTATTCCAGAGGCATAATAGGACTTTCTCCTGTTGTTTGGATTCTCACCGGAGTTATCGAGGTAGCTACATGGTGTCCGCAGGACCCGATTTCTCCCCTTATCCTCTTTACTTTCTGCATTCTAGACTATTCTATGTATAGGCTGCCACTCGGACTTATATTAGAGGCTCTTGACCCGTGACACCAGATCGGTGGGATTTGTAGTGGTATTTTCTTGGTTTCTGCATATGTTTTTGTTACAAAGTTATAATCATTATTATTTGGCATTTGAATCCTGTTAATTGATAACGAACTCTATATGAGGAATTGTGAGAGTTGGATTGGTCGGGCTTACCTAGCATTGTGTTGGGCGCTATCACGATCGGGTTGGGGTCGTGACACATATCCCAACAAGGATCTGCAAGATTTGATGTGAATGGCAGCAATAGACCACCAACAGTATAAATTTCGAAGGCACATGGAATATATCATGTAAAAAGACGAGGCAACCTATCGTTGGTTCATGCGACATGACCCTGAAAAATGGACTTCGCATGCGGATAGCTGCAGACGATGGGGAACTCTGACTACAAATGTGTTAGAGTCTTTCAATGGGTTATTAAAGTCGGTAAGAGGATTTCCTTTCACAGCCATGGTGCGAATGTCGTTCAAGTAGATGGTAGAGAGGTTTGTTAAAAGGTCTGCAGCTGCAACGCATTAATGGAAATGAGTGTTGAATTTATGCCAGTGCCGATGAAGAGATTTGAGAAATACAGACGGCGAGCACATTGGCATTCATTTTTGCAGTATGATAACGAAATAAATATTTTTGAAGTTCGCACCGCTATCCATCAAAATCGGGGGAATAATGTACATATTGTAAATGAATCTACAAGGTTATTCTCTTCTGGGAAATGGTTCATCAACCACATGCCTTGCTCACATGCCATCAAGTGCTTTCAACAAGTTGGTTTAGATATAACCAACTATGTTGATCAACAATATAGTGTTGCGAAGTACCTAAACACATATAGTGGGCAGTTGCAGCCAGTGGGTGCTGAGCATTACTGGCCGCCTGAACCATTTAAAATGGTGTCTAACAAGTCTTATTTGTGTAGAATACAGGTGCAGAAAAGAATGCGTGTACGGAACCAAATAGATGATAGTGATACCGTTTATGCACGCAGATGTGGTATATGCTCGCAAACAGGACACGACCGTCAAAAATGTCCTTCAACTGGTTTTGGTGGCAATAGTAATCAAGCTCGTGGTCGGCGTTCTTATATTATGCCTAACTGTCAAAGTTTATGTTGTAATATTTAGTTTTTTTTTATGTTGGAAGAGTTATAAAATAAAATTATGTTTGTTAACTATGATTTGAAAGTTTCCATTTCAGTTTTTTTAATGATAAATAAAAAAAAGTTATATATTCAGAAGAACTGGAAGCAATATTGAAATTTCATAAAGCTAATTAATTTAATGTTAATTATGTTTGTTATTTTATATATGTGTGTTGTCTTGTCGAACTGAAAAAGCTGCCCAACTGACATAAAGCTATTTCGTACATGTCAGAAAATATAACACGCAAAGCATAACGCAGTTAAATACTACGTTATGTGCATATATATCGCAGTTAAATATTATGTTATGTGTGTTTTCTTGTCGAACTGAAAAAGCAGCCCAATTGATATAAAGCTATTTCATCCCGCCAGAACCTTTAACATGCAAAGCATAGCGCAGTTAGATACTACGTTATGTCTATATATAGCGCGGTTAAATACTATGTTATGTGTGTTGTCTTGCCTATAAATAACGAGCTCATTCTAGTTATTTTTTGCGCTCAACAATAACTAATAGCAAATCTTTCAAGAAAAGCAAGTTTTTTTTTTTAACGTACAAATGTTCAACCTCTTTATGTACCAAGGTACAAGAGTGGAAAAAAATGCATGATGTAAAGTTTTTGGGATAATGGTGAAGCTGGACGCCGCTATACTGGAAATATTTGAACAAGTTTTATAAGGTTCCCGATGAACCTATTTGCGATTTTGAGGTATGGGTTGATGAACCCTGTTATCAGGAATACTAGAAAAAATCTTTGAACAATCTTCATAATTTGTGTTTAAAACAGTGGGAACGTGAAAAAGAACATAAAAGAAAGGTTGCGGAGTTGAAAGTGAAACTTAAAGAGGTAGAAGAAGAAAAAAATAAGTTGGAAGAACAATTTAAGTGGTTGGAGCAGAGAATAATGGGCGATAGGACTAAACATTGACACATATGTGTTTAGTGTATCACTTTATCTTTATGTTTCTTGTGTCGTGTATTTTTATTAGTTGTACTAAATTTTAATTATGTTAAGTTGCTATGTTTGTGTTTGTAGTGTAGTATTAAACTAAAGTAGTTGTAATGAACTTTATTTTCATTGATTGTAATGGAATTTAAGTTTTAATGCGTGTGTTTATATTGTAGTATGAAACTAACTAATGAACGGAGAAATAAAAAAAGTAATGCTCTTATCATATAAAAATTATTGTTAATGTATATACAAAAATATTATTTACATCAAATACAAAAAAAAGGGAAGAAAATCATTGTGTCCCACATTCAGTGTGCTTCAAAGCGGCCGCTGATCTAAGGTGTATCCCATCCCGCCTGGGTACGCTATCGGGATCGTCATCATCAAGTCGCCTCCTTATAGCCGGATGCTCCGCATCATGATCATTAGTAGTGCTGACAGGATCGGTAGAAGGGGCCTTCAGTCCAGTAGAAACCTACATAAGAATAGAAAGCTCAGTATAACAAAGTATATAACAAGTCACACCAATTTAAATTGTCTTACCACAATATCGTCGGGCTCCTGAATGTAATCATCTGTCGCAGCCATGTCAGCATCGCGTTCAGCCTTAAAAAGGAAATTAATAAAGTTATGGAAAATAAAGACAAATTTTAACTCAATACTAAGAAAACCACACCTGTGGAGTACACGAGAATGGACATCTCCACGTCATGCAGCGTGATGGTGGCCTCGCCAATAGGCATGTGAAGAATGTGCATCTCCGGTCGTTGTGACGACCTGACCTATCGTCTCAGAAGTTACCGCATCATTTTCCCCATTTTTAGCTTCTTTATGCTTCATTATCCGTATCTTATGTGATTGAGTCGGTTTGGAGAAGTTTTGGTAGGAAATGAGACACTTAGTCTCTTTAAGGAAGGCTTGGTTTGAAAAAGTCAACCGAATGTTGACGTATGAGTTAGAGGGCTCGGCTGTAAATTTTGGTGATTCGGTAAGCTTCAGGGGATGATTTGTGACTTAGGAGTGTGATCGGAAGTGATTTTGGAGGCCCGATGTAGAATTAGGCTTGAATTAGCGAAGTTAGTATCTTGGCGATTTCTGATTGGTAGGTGAGATTTTGATCCGAGGTTGTTGTAGCTTCGCTATGTGATTTGGGATGTGTGTGCAAAATTTCAGGTCATTTGGAAGTGTTTTGGTTGGGTTTTTGATCAAATGCATGTTTCGGAAGTTTTAGAAGAACTTAGGTTTGAATCTGATGTAATTTGATGGTTTTGGTGTTGTTTGATGTGTCTTGATGATTGGAACAAATTTGGGTGATATTTTAGGATGTTTTGGTGCTATTTATTGAGGTCCCGAGGGCCTCGGGTGAGTTTCGGATGGTCAATCGGACCAATTATAGCACTTACGAGTTGCAGATTTTCCAGCTATATGTTGCAGAGAATTTGATCATCGCGATTGCGGGAGGGTGTCGTGATCGCGTAGAGGAAAATTTGAGACTGGAACTTTGTTCACATTCGCAGTAGTGGTTCGCGATCATATAGGGTTGGAAGTTTAAGCATTGCGTCCTCTTGAAGAGTGTCGCGTTCGCATTGAAGGATCTGAGGTCCCGCATTGGTTGTTCTTCGCGTTCGCGGCACAAGGCTCGCGTTCGCGTAGTGGGATCAACTTAGGAACCGTGTTCGTGGGTGGGACACTGCGTTCGCGAAGAGTAAAAATGGGTTAGTGGAATATTGTGCATCGTGAACGCGAGAAGGCCCTCACGTTCGCATAGAGTAAAAGGTCACCTAGGCAGAGTAGTTTTAAGTAATTTTGTTCCGCGAGCCTAAGCTAATTTTCACCATTGTTGAGCATTCTTGAGAGCTTTTGGACGGGAATTGAATAGGGTTTCAACTGGGATTGATTGGAGGTGAGTTCTATGATCTAAAAACATGATTTAATTATAGAATCAACCTAGAAATTCATGAAAACTTGGCAAAAATGGGAAGAACCAGCGCTTGAGTTTTTGAAATTTTAAATTGGAATTTGAAGGGCCATTTAAGCTCGGAATTGAGAGTTCTTGATATGTACAGACTCGTGGCGAGATAAGGAACCCGTTGATGTGAAAATTTCTGAGTTTTAAGAAGTGGGCCTGAGGCTCGAGTTTTGCAAATTTCGTGAATTTTGATATTTTTCGATTCTTTTCGATTGGGTTATGTTCCCTTAGCCTATTATGACATATTCGTTATGGTTTTGGTTAGATTCGACGTGCGAGGAGGCTGATTTAAGAGGCAAGGGCATAGCGAGCTAAAGAATTGGTCGTCTTGAGGTGAGTAATGATATAAATGATGTCCTAACTTTTTGAAACCCCGGATTGCACATCGTAGTGCTATATTGAGGTGAAACACGCGCTTAATGACCAGCGCGGAGTTATTTACTATTGAGGATTGTGACTTGGTTCATCTCGATTGATGTTTTTACCGCGTATTTGACCAAGATGTGTTTGTTATCAGCATGATTTGGGCTTATTGCCATATTTTGGGCTTCATGGGGACTACTTGAATCCTTCGTGGACTTTTATCACTGCTTCTCCACTATTTTGATATATCACTTGAACTCAGTCCTAATGATTAATATTGTTTTACAAACTCGGCCCCTTTTAATTGAATCTTGAGACTAAAATTATATTTCCAATATTGTTTGAGCTGAGCACTACTATTTTACTGATGCCCGAGGGGCTTGTGATGATTTCTGGACTGAGTGAGGCCGAGGGCCATATGTGAGGATATACTGAGTGATATGAGATGCTTTATATACCATGAGGTGGCTTGAGTGATGGGAGGCCGAGTGATATGAGGCTGAGTGCCGAGTCATAATACCACGATGTGGCTTGATACAGCGCTTGGGCCGTAAGGGGCCCCTCCGGAGTCTGCACACCCACAGTGAGCATGGGTACCTATATGATCTGAGAGTGAGCCCGAGGGGCTAATACTATGCTGAGTGACTGATACTGAGCCGAGGGGCTGATACTGTTCTGAGCGTTTGATACTGGGCTCAAAGGGCAGAATACTACTCACTATTTACTTGTTGTTTAACTGATTTACCTATTTTTAAAAGGAGATTTCATTTGATTCTTTACGGTTTTACTGCTTTAAGTGATTTACTGCCTGATATAGAATTTCCTTGTGCATTTATGTGTTTTCATGATTTCAGCCATTATTTATTGTTATTGCTCAGTGGGTCGAAGTACTCACATTACTCCCTGCACCATGTGTGCAGATTCAGGCATAGCAGAGTCCGCACCTCAGCGCTGATTCCTTCCAGACCAGGCAGCGATTTGGAGTTACGAGGTAGATGTTGATGTCCGCAGCACCTTGTCTCCCCTATCCTCTATCATTTATGTTTTCTTCAGATTACTGTATTAGATTTTCGTACTTTGTAGACTTATAGCAGATTCTGTAGTAGCTCATGACTTGTGACACCCTGGTTTGGGTTGTGTCAGATTGGTTCCTAGGTTATTATCGTTATTTCTGCATTTATGGCTATCTTAAACATGTTTTAAATTTGTTAACGTTAATTAATTGTTTAAAAGGGGTGTTTGCATTGTTCTGGCTGGCCTTGTCTTCATGAGAGGCGCCATCACAGCCGAGCTTGGGAATTGGGTCGTGACAAGTTGGTATCAGAGCCTAGGTTACTAGGTCTCACGAGTCATGAGCTAGTTTAGTAGAGTATCGTGGATCGGTACGGAGACGTCTGTACTTATCCTCGAGAGGCTGCAGAACCTTTAGGAAAACTTCACATTCTTGAAATTCTTGTCGTGCGAACTTGCTGATCCGAGTACTAAACTTCTCTTTATTTTATTCTCTCACAGATGGTGAGGACATGATCTACCGAACAGGGCGGACGACCACCAATGCCACTCATTGAGGCCACCAGAGGCAATCAAGGATAAATTGAATGGATTGAATGGAGTTGGTATTATTTCTAAGGCAATCAAGGATAAATTGGACGAAGATAGATTGGGTAGCCATATTTAGTTGGCATATTAACGGTAGAGATCAGCTCTTTCAGCGTGATTAAGATATGCAAGTGATCTATAGCGGTGCGTACGAGGCTTGTCAGCCACCGTAATTGATATTATTTTGAAGCATTCTACTGTTATGGCTTGTTATGTGGAAGCATATTCCGGAAGGGCTATAGCAGCTTAGACCACTACTTAGATGTTTGCATGTTCTACAATTATGAGTATTCGCCAGTGTGTTGCGGTGATCCTCCTAAAGTGAGTTCAGTGAAAAGCTTTGATGTGATGAAGTATTAATCTATTAGAAATTCTGGAATTATGACAAAGAATCGTGTCCCACTGTTCACAGGCGTGTCGGGAGCAGCGAGTAATATGAAATTCGAAACGAGAATCAAGTTGCAGTTCGGTGTGGACAAAGATGTCACAAGCTCGGATGAGCAGGAAAGGAGTTTCGGTGTTTAAAGTCAGTTGGGATTATCTTCAGCGTCACCTGAGATTGGCATTTTGTAAAGAGGGCTTGTATCATGGTTAATGATTCTTGATTGCTTTTAAGCGTTAGTGCGGTTGGTGGGTTGGAGATAAGACCCAGTTAATTGTTATGGTAGATTGTGGGAGTGTGTTCCACAGGAAGATTGCATAAATATGGCACGTAGACACTTGATTAATTAAAGATCTAGACCAAGTATGAAGAATTGTGATGATATCGTTAAATTGAGAATGGATGCCTGGAGGGCACTCGGATTCTGAGTTGGGGACTGTACTCCGGTTATGATGGTTGTCCTTGTGTGTTATAAGAAGAGGGAAATTAGTATGGACCTTTGAAAGGTTATTGGCTTAGTTTGATATGATCAGGATCGACTTGAGGTCGGTAGATGGATTTAAATGTGAATTTGGGCTCTATGTCACGCCAGTTGTGTTCATTTCAGTAATGCGCTCCTTATAGAGTAGTCAGGATATTATTTCATTGTCAGATGATCCATGTAGTGATGCATTGCACCGTGGTAGGTGTGAGACAGCTTGAGAAATCGCTTATGTGTTGAGTATCCGTGTAGAAATGATGTATTATGAGCAAGATGGCTCTTGAGATTCAGATTGTACATCGCACCTCGTTGTGCTTGAGTTTTGTAGCTTTTGACGCTATGTGTTCCCTCAAGGATGTTATTGTTCCCTTAGCATGCGTATGACCAATATTCAGTATTTTATTGTAATGAGCAAATTTAGCTAGATGGGCAATTTTCTTATGCGAGATTTATGTTATTTGGATCGGGTTGCGCACCGCAACAGTGTGATGATTGAGTATGGTTTTCTATATGCTATTTTTGTATGTCCTGCTTCCTATTTTCTACGGAAAGTCCGTATTAGTGCGGGAGTTAGGTAATTCCTTCTAGAGTTCGTTTTCCTTATGGATCGCATTCGAATTGGTGTCCTGTTGGCACATGGTAACATCATATGAGATTTTAATAATGTCTGGGGTGGCTTATCTCCTGAGCAGTTGTATCAGATGAGCCGAAATCGCTTGATTTAGGATTATGTGCAATCCAGCTGTATGAAGCATGTTAAGGATATAAGACCATTATTTGGCTCAGAAGGAGGTGATAGCTTTGTCATGGGTATAGGCCTAATGATTTGTTGACTCGGCAGTTAATTATGAATTTCCGCACAGAATCGCAGAAGTGGCATTTTTTACCGCATAAATAAAAATAATTCCGCAGAAGCGAAAATAGCTGGGGCAGAATGGTTGTTTAAAAATCAGATATTTGGCCATTTCTCTCATATTTTTCATGGCTTGAGCGATTTTTAGGGAGCTTCAAGAGAGGGTTTTCATCATCAATGATAAGGTAAGTCATCCCCACCTATCTTGAGTTAAATACATCAAATGTGTATGGATTTAAGCATGAAATTTTATAGAAATAGTTGGGGTTTTGATAGCAAGACCAAGAAATTTTATTCTTGGAATTTAACCACGATATTGAGTGTGGAATTTAGAGAATATTATATATTTGAGTTCCTAAGGTCATGGGCAAAGTTTATCTTCAAAAATTTTCGGATCTCGGGCACGTGGGCCTGAGGACATATTTGTCAACTTTTTATTCGGGGTTAGGAATTGTTACAAATTGGGTTGTAAAGTTTAATTGAGCATATATTAATGGATTTGTATGACCATTGGCTAGTTTTGGAGCATTGTGCGTTGGTTCAAGCCTTCGGAAGGATGTAGAGTGTCGGTTATGAGTCCTCGAGCGAGGTGAGTCTCCTTTCTAATCTTGTGAGGGGGAATTTACCTCATAGGTGAGTTAATTGGTTATGTGCTCCTATTTGTGGGGGCTACGTACGCACGAGGTGATGAGAGTCCGTGCGTAGCTACTATTAGGCTATTGTCCGAGTAGCCTAGGACCCAAAAGCATGTTATACTTGGAATATTTGTAATCTTATGGACAGTTGGATTGCTTAAACCACATCAAAATAGTAAATGAATTTCCAACAAGATCTAAACCTCATTTTCTTAATTTCTTAAAAGAGAATTTGTTCTTCCTTGAATAATTGCCTCATATTGGCTTCTTGACTGAATGTCTCTATGTGTTTATTTTGGAACGGGCCGAACGCCTCGGCAGATTAAATAGATGCATCTATAGGTACGCCGTCGACCCTCAGCAAGTGCACATTTCTTTTCTGTTCGAGCGGGCCGTCGCCTCGGCATGATTTGCGCATGATATATATATTGTTTTTCTGAGAATTTTAAGTGTGGATATTGCCTTTCATGGCTTGGTATGAATTGATAAAATGATGAAAAGCAAACCTAGAAAATCTTTTATTACTTGTTGAAGGTGTTTACCTGTTTTCTGCTGTTTACGTACTCATACTACACTTCTGTGCATTTTTGTTGCACATGTATAAATAACTCTAGTGGCCTACTGGGCGTAGCAATGCGGATGATTCTGGGACTAGAAAGCTGCATTGTTCAAGGCGACTCGCAGCTAGTGTAGTTCCTTTCAGCATTTTTATATTTATTCCCTGCTCACTGTATTTCGGACATATGTTGTATTTTATTTTCCTTATCAATAGATGCTCATGCACTTGTGACACCGGGTTCTGGGACGATTTTCGAAAGATGTGTACTAATAGTTATTAAAAATCCTAGATTTTCAAAGGTAATTAAAAAGGGAATTTAATTGATAGTTTAGTTGGCTTGCCTGACAGCGGTTTCCGGCGCCACCACGACCCTTAGTGGGTTTTGGGTCGTGACAGGCTCGTTATGGTCGGTGAAGAAGACGAAGGGAATTATTTAATCAGGGATATATCGTGCTTTATTTTGACGCTATATGTATAGCGTAAAAATATAACACGCTATATCTGTCAGTCAAATAGCCAGCATATATAGCGCCAAAATACGTCACGCTATACCTTAGCGGGAAAAATTATTGTTAAGGTATGCGTGACGTATTTTGGTGTTATATATATAGAAAAGTAAGTTTTTTTTGTACTTAGTTACGTAATTTGAGTTCAAAAGAACTACAATTAAGTTACGGACTCCCTGAATCACTTTAGTTGCTTTATGTTCAGCCGCCCTTAGTGAGAAAACCTTTACGAATAAATATTAGGGCATATCATAAATAAGGATTTTTCTACGCAAACAAAGTACAACGTCACTTTCATGACATTATGATCTTTAGTCATATTCAGCTATTTGTTTAAATCTACCCCACTTAATCAATAAGAATAATATATAGCGGAAAAGTCAAAGCGTGTCTTTTTTTTCTTTCTTAAATTCACTTTCGATAGCTATATTCGTATTTAGGGGTGTACAAAAAATTCAATAAACTATACAAATCCGATAATTCAAGTCAAAATTAAAAAAAAAAATCTGATTATAATTTGGTGTTGAAAAAAAATGACCATAATTAATTTAGTTTGATTGAATTTTAACTTTAAAAAGTCAAACCAAAATCACACCAACCCGACATTACATTTATATAATTTTCAAAAATATTTTATTCATACAAAAATTTATTGTAATATAATTTATTAATATTTCTTAAACATGTTTATAGTTTTATTTTTAAACGTATTATTTAAAGTTTGGACTTAACATTCTTGAATAGTCCAATAAATTTTATAACCCATAAAGGTAGTAAGTCAAATAAGGTCCCAAATTAATACTAATGCTAATAAAGGAAATTCAATTCAATACTAGAAATGCCAATAGCATTGGATATCTATTTTTTAGTTTTGCATTGGTTTATAATGAAAATGTATTACCTAGTTTATCTTTTTTTTAGTGCTTAGTTGTTTAATTAATAGTATTATTAGTTGTACTTATTTTAGCACGACGTATATAGTATTTTTATATTATGTATTATGGTGTATTAATTTGTACTATTTTCTTTGTACGATTTTAATATCTGTGTTATTGAATATTTTAGTACAATGCTATGACTCATCTCATATTATTATTTTATTTTCTTGAAAAATATATTATATAGTTGTATCTTACTATGACTAAAATAAATATTTGAAGCACAAGTTACATATTTTGTGTTGTTAAGACTTACAGAGAAAAAACCCGAAAATCCAAAAAAATAAAAATAAATACCGGAGAAAAATTGAGATTGAAAACCTTATTTTATCGGTTTTGTTTGGTTTATTAATTTTTAAAAAAACCCGACACCATTGGTTGATTTTATAGTTGAAAAATATGAACCAACCCGATCTATGTACACCCCTATTTGTAATAACTAGAGTTTCAATTTTGAATTAAAACTCACGGTGCCTTTTGTTTTTTTAGCTAATGCTTCTTCTTTTATATCTTTTTTGAATCGATGGTCTATCACAAACAGTCTCATTATTTTTTAACATAGGGGTAAGGTGTGCATACATACTGCCATCTATTTACCTTATTTATGTGGGATAATATTACACTGAATTTGGTATTATTATTATCATTGCTGGTGGTGCCTTTTGTTTTCATATTCTGAAAATTTGTTTTCATATCTAAAAAACTATGGAAGAAAAGGGTTTGTGAAGGAAGATTCAAGCAATTATAACAATAATAACAGACCCAGTATATTTTTACCAGGTGGGGTTTGGTGAGGGTAATTTGTATGCAGACCTTACCCCTAACTATCTAATAAAAATAGAGAGATTGTTTCGAATAGATCCTTGGCTCTGAAAGGGTGAGAAGGAGAAAAAGGGGAAAAGCAAGAAAAGAGAGAAGAGATAGAGGAACTACTGGGGGAGAAAAATGAAAAAAGGAAAAGTGTTTGCAGTGCATTAGTAAGGAAAGGGCCAGTGCTGAAGCAGGAGCAGAGGGAATGGCTAACATAGGAGTTCCAAAAAGAAGACATAAAAGCAGCTGTATGGTCTATTGCCGGAGAAAAAGCCCAGGGCTTGATGGGTATACCAGCCAATTCTTTAAAGATTGCTGGGAGATAGTATGCAAGGATGTGGAAGCAGGAGTGATGGAATTCTTTCAGACTGGATCTATGCAGGAGAATTTGAATGAAACAAGGATCACACTGTGCCTAAAAGCAGTCATGCTCAACAAGTAGGAGACTACAGGCCCATAGCCTGTTGCAATACTCTGTTCAAAGTTATCTCAAAGATGTTATGTAAGAGAGTGAAGTTAGTACTCCCAGGCCTTATTTCACCTAACCAAAGTGCTTTTGTTGCAGGAAGAAGTATAGTACAAAATGTCCTTATCTGTCAGGGCTTAGTGAGACTATATAACAGGAAGGCATCTGTGAAAAGTTGCCTCATCAAGATTGATCTGAGGAAGGCATATGATACAGTTGAATGGGACTTTGTTCATGAGATGCTCCATGCACTAAATTCCCCTCATAGATTTATCCAATGGATAATGCAGTGTATCACAACAACCAAGTACTCAATAGCTCTAAATGGAGGAGTGTTTGGGAATATAGAAGGAAGAAGGAGTTTGAGACAAGGTGATCCAATATCACCTTTAATTTTTGTTATCTGTATGGAGTACTTCTCAAGAATAATGCAACAAGTAGCAACTATGCAGGGATTTAAGTACCATACTAAGTGTAAAGGGCTAAAAATGAACCATATATGCTTTGCTGATGATGTTTTATTATTCTGCAAGGAAGAGCTGCCAGCAATTCTATTGATGATGAGGGGCTTAGCTACATTTTCAGAAGCTTCAGGATTGAGAACCAATGAAGCTAAATCAAACATCTATAGTGAAAACATGAATGAGCATGATCTGGAGGATCTATGTGAACTAACAGGATATAAAAAAGTTTCCATGCCTTTTAGATATCTGGGAGTTCCAATTTCAGCTAAGAAGATCTCAAGCATGGATTGTGAAATGTTGATATACAAAATGTGTGCTAGAATCAAGAGTTGGGGCTCAAGGAATTTGACCTATGCTGGAAGAGTATTGCTAATAAACTCTGTACTGTTACACATCTATACCTATTGGTCATATATCTTTATTTTACCAAAGAAGGTGATAAAGACCATTACAGCTATATGTAGGAACTTATTATGGGATGGGAAAACAAATACAAATAGAACACCTCTGATTGCTTGGGAGCCTGTATGCGGGCTAAAGATAGAGGGTGGACTGGGGATTATAGACTGTGATACATGGAATCAAGCTGTTATTGCCAAGTATGTATGGAATGTAGCAAAGAAAGCTGACACCTTATGGGTGCAATGGGTTGATCATATATACTTAGAGAAGAAGGATTGGTGGCAATACAAACCTCCTCAGGACTACAGCTGGTACTAGAGGAAAATATGCAAGATAAAGGATCAATTTGCTGCAGGATTTGATCAGCAGGGATGGGTGGAAACCAAAGGAGAATACACAGTTAAAAGTGACTATACATGGAAACAAGGAACAAGAGAAAGATGGGGATGTAGCAGATGGGTATGGAATAACAACAACATTCCAAAGCATAGCTTCATCTGCCGGTTAGCTATGCACAGGAGATTGCAGACAAGAGAAAGACTGGCCAAAATGGGGGTATGTAAAGAACTTCAATGTCCAATATGTGGAAAAGGAACAGAATCAGTGGAGCATCTCTTTTTTGAATGTCACTACTCTAAAGCATGCTTGTGCGAAATACTAAACTGGATGCAAATTGGAGTGCAGCAGTTTAAGCTAGAAGGATTATGGAGAAGAATGACAAGGAATATAGTAGGAAAAACATGTAGAAATATTATAAGTATGAAACTAGAAGCTACTATATACCATATTTGGAGAGCCAGGAATGATGCACTATGGAATTCCAAAGTGCAAAAACATCAGATGCTGACTAAAAGTGTGCAGGAGGATTGCAGGGTGATCATACAGAGTATTTTGGAAAAGAAATCAACTACACGAAGGCAGAAAGCATGGATACAAAAGCTACTGTAGATAAGATAAAAATAGATAGTAAACATTGATGTAATATAATAGAGTAGACAAGGAGGAGTAACATAGAATTGAGAACAGAATGTACAGATACTATTGATTTGGTGATTAATAAGATTTTCTCTTTCACTAAAAAAAAAAAAAGAAAAAGGAAGATAAAGAATAAGTAGTACCAAATAATAACAACAGAAAATATAATACCTGGGGCGAACAAAACCTCATAATGCAATAAAAACCTATAAATATAAAGGGACATGCATGCTACTAAGACTATTGGTAAACAAATAAGAAACTTCCAACTACTTAACCTTCTGCCCTTATCCTCGACCTTCACACTCTACTATTAAAATTATCGAATAAGGGTTGGGCTAATTGGAAAAATAAAATTTGAAAGTGATAATAACATACCGACATAATTACATCTTGCCCCACACAGTTTCAAATAATCATCCATGTTCGTATATTTTTAGGAAGTATTACTCATAAAATAGTAGAGTTGAATTTATTGTATGATACAGTTGAAAAAATTACTGATTTGATCCGAAATGATAAATAAATTAAATTTACACTAAGACTTAGCAGTAAAATCAAAGAAAATGGCAAGCCTGGTTTCGGGAGCAATGCTTCGGAGGACATCAATAAGAATAATATTAACCAGAAAGTAAAATTGTGTTATTTCGTTTGAGAATAAAGTATATCATAAATTTTTTCCAGATATTTCGTATGTCTACAATGATTGTTGAAGCCACTAATTATAGTTATACCTAGTAAACAAGATATTAGAATCATGCCCCTCTTAAATAACAATAAAGGGAGCCATCGATAAATATGTAACGATAGGCTATGAATGCCATAATTTTCTGTAACAGCTACCCATTTAATACTAGAGAATATTCTCCATTAAATGTCGTCTGGTGACAAACATTCGACATGCTTCTGTTGATTATGGTCCCTTCGGGATCTCTCCGATACCATCTGCAATTGTTGTCCCTGGCCTTAATTCTTGCTTGACTTCTCTTCTACCTATCTCTCGTTCCACGTGTCATGCTATTATTTGGTCATTTTAATATAAACCAATTTTACTCTATACAGGAATAATTTTGTATCACTCTCACAATTTTATATATATATATAAAAAAAAAATAGAAAATAGATTCAATATAGATAAAACAAGAGATATAATTAATATTCATGTAAATTTTATCTTTCTTTAGTTTCTATTTTAGCTGGCGTTTGAACATAAATTTGATTGAAACTTAAAAAAGAGCTTTTGAAAAATAATTTTGGGAAGTTGAAGTTGTATTTGAAAATATATTTTATTTGAAAAATAAATGAAGTTTTACGAGTGGAAGAAAAATTTTTACCAAAAAACTGTCCGAGACTAGTTTTTGGGAACTCAAATTCTTTTTCAAAAAAACAAATTATATTTCATTAACAAATAATGTTTTAATTTTTTTTGAGAAAAAGTTGCCAAAATTTATGGCCAAACAGGAGTTTAGTTTCTCAAAGGATAATTGTACTCTTGATATAAAACAATAAGGGAAGAAGAAGAGTAGTGTAGGGAAAAGTAGGGGGAGGGAATTCTTACTAAATTTTGGGATGAATTACAATGGAATAGAACCCTCTATTTATAGGAAGAGAGTGACTTAGCCACCAAGTAATAAACCCTAAAATCTCTCTAAATATAAACATTCACCATAAATAAAATTTTATTTATAACACTCTCCCTTGAATGTCTATTCAACAGATAAAATGTCTCGTTAAAACCTTAATTAAAATAAAATCCAGTGGAAAAAAATTATAGAGAAGGAAAAAGAATACGTATATCTAACAATACGCCTTTTGATTGCCTCATTAAAACCTTGCAAGAAAAACTCAGTGGAACAAAACCTTGCAAGGAAAAAAGAGTGTAACGCGCACTAACTCCCGCTAATGAGAGCATTAATTCACATCTTTAAGCCTTTGCATTCCAATCTTGTGCACCATATTCAAAAGATCGTTGATAGAGATTCGACAAACAAATCAGCCATATTAACTTGAACAAATTTATTTCACCTTGAAATCATCCCTAAAAGATGTATTGTCTTCATATGATCTTGTTGGAATCGTCATTTCAATATCTTCACATATAGGTGAAAACTCTTGCTATCATATTATCATGCTGATAGTTATATCAAGATACATTTATGCACAAATTGCATTGAGGAAGTGGTACTTCAAGATCAAGAATTGTATATGCTTCAAGCAATCTAATTTATTTGGGGATTGTCATATAAGTATAGTCAAATAAGCTATTTAAATATACTTTAGATGCATATCAACTTTTCATGTAATGCTAAACATATAAGATAACTAAAAGTGATTGCACTCAATAGATCATTTTTCTAAACTAACTATGATGTAAACCAACTTATCAAGATGAACTATCTTGAATAAAAAAATTCCGAAAATTATGATCTAAATCAAATTATTAAGCAAGTTACCTCACAAACACCATGTTGTGGGTTAATAATAATCGCACATGTAACCATCTCATAGATGCATCTTATGTGGTGTACATGGCAAGTGAATGAGACCATATTCACCTTTGATATTTTGTCACGACCCTAATTTCCCACCCTCGTGAGTCGTGATGGCGCCTACTCGTGAAAGCTAGGCAAGCCGCGTATTGTTGAATTTCTAACTCATTTTATTACTCCTTTTTAACAACTTAAAATATCATGTGATCAATAGTGAAATATTAATGATAAATAAGAACAAGCGGAAGACTTAATCTGAGAAAATAATCATAACCAATACAACTATTCTAACATACATCTGTACCCGAAATCCGGTGTCATAATAGAATGGACTGTCTACGAGTACTACATACAAATGTTTGAAAGAAAAGTACTGTCTGTCTCAGAAATAGATGAAAATAGAATACAACTAAAGATATAAGAAAACGTCGGGCCTGCAGATACCTGCAGGACTACCTCGGGATCTCTAGCCGGACTGAAGGCAGCCACCCAATGCTACTGTCCAAAAGTTGCCGCTCCGGGATATACACATAGTGCAGAGTGTAGTATCAGCACAACCGACCCCATGTGCTGGTAAGTGCCTGGCTTAACCCCAGCGAAGTAGTAACAAGGCTAGGACTAGACTAAAAATAAACATGTGCAGTATATAATATGCAGCGAAAAATAACATAAAAATAAACAAGTAAAGATGAGAGAGGATACATCAATACAAATAGTAATTAAGAGAAATACATGAGAACAATTTAAGATCCACAGCAAAACAATAATAATACTATTGTGGCGTGCAACCCGATCTCTATAATTTATTATTGTTGCGGCGTGAAACCCGATCCAACTATATCATTGTTGCGGCGTGCAACCCAATCCATTTAAATCACTGTTGCGGCGTGCAACACGATCCATTTATATTATTATTGCAACGTGCAACCCGATCCATATATACAGTTCAATACCATTTCACAAATAGAGTCCTGACAAGAATTAATAAAGAAACAACGCTATCCCGGCAAGGGAATCGACAGTATAAGTAAATACATCTCGGTAAGGGAGAAACAACTATAACCAAACTTGTTCAACAACTAACTACCTCAACTAACACAAATACTCAATCATAAATAATTTTCACGAGAATAATCATAATTCTTGCTCAATACAGAGAATCATCAACTTAAGCATCCGTGGTATTATTAAGAACACAACAATTTCAATTTAAGACTCACGGTCATGCTTGACACCAACGTATAGATACCCCTCACCATGCCTATACGACTTACTCGACAAGTAACAGGTTAGACCGAATACTTACCTTGAACTTGTACGACCAACTCAAGCCTCAAACAACGTTTTTCCTTTTGAATTTGGCTCCAAATCAAACATATCTAAACATAATCGACTTAATAACATCAATAAACGCTAAACAATTCAATTTCAATGCTTAACTATAGCTTTCCAATCATTCTTTCCAAAAAGTCAAAAATTGACCTTGGGCCCGCTTGGTCAAAATACGAGGTTCGGACCAAAACCTGATCATCCATACATCCACGAGCCCGAATATATAATTATTTTCAAAATTCGACCCAAAACGAGGTCTAAATCCCAAATATACAACAAGCCCTAACTCTACCCAAATCTCTAATTTTCTACTCTTAAGAACATGATTTAAGCTTAGAGATCTAATAGGTGTTAATGAAAATTGAAGAAAATGAGTCTAAGATTACATATAAATTGGTGGTGAAATCCCCTTTCAAAAATCGCCCAATTTAGAATTTGGAATAAGAAGTTATTAAATTTTTTGTTAAGTCCCGATTTGCTTCTGTTTTAAAAACACTGGACAGGCCTTCATCGCGTTCGCAATAGGCTTGTCGCGTTCGTGATGAGGCCACCTTTGATAACCTTCCTGTTTACGTTCGTTGGCTCGCATTCGCGGAGCTTTACCTCCTCTAGCCTTCGCGTTCGTGATGCACAAAATTTATTTCCCCCTGCCCAGGCCCAAAGGCCTTCGCGTTCGAGATGCCAGGACCGCGTTCGCGAAGGGAAACAAACCCAAGGCTTCGCATTCACGTCCTGTGTCTCGCATTCGCGTAGAAGGAGATTTCCTTCATCTTGATCAACCCTTCGCGTTCGCGAAAGTCCTTCCGCGAACGCGAAGAAGAAAATATCAGACACGAGAAACTGAAAAATCTGCAACTTTTATGAGTTCAAAAACTTTTCGAAACCCATCAGAAACTCACCCGAGACCTCGGGGCTCCAAACCAAACATACGTACTTACTAAAAAATATCATATGAACTTATCTGTGCGATCAAATCGCCAAAATAACCTCTTAAATAACGAATTTAGCATAGAAATATAAGAAAAATATTAAAACTTTCAAAGTAGGAATTTTTACAACTACGGGTCCGAATCACCCCAAATGACTTTCATTTCTTACCAAATTTCATATACTTATCTTATTTCACATATAAGACCTGTACCGAGCTCTGAAACCAGAATACGGGACCGATACCATCAAATTCTAAATGCATTTTATTTTCAAAACTCATTGAAATTTTCAGAAAATAATTTTCTTTAAAAATTCATTCCACGGGCTTGGGACCTCGAAATTCGATTCCGGACATACGTCCAAATCCCATATTTTTTTACGGATCCTCCGAGACCGTCAAATCATGGGTCCGGATATGTTTATCCAAAATATTTACCGAAGTCAACTTAAATGCATTTTAAGTCAAAATTCAATATTTTTCACATAATAGCTTTTCGCCTACCCGACCGGACTGCACATGCAAATCAAGGTGAAACTGAAAGAGGTTTTTAAGGCAACGGAACATAGAATTCATTTAAAAACAAGTGAGGGTCATCACATATTTCCAGCATTCATGGGATTCAATCCCAATTTTAGTTGATCTATTAATTAACGAAAACACACAATATAAGAGAATTTTGTAAAGAACTTTCTAGTTCTTTAATATTTACCCATGTGAATTCTCTATTATTTTTTCACATCATACTTAAATTGATATGAGTAAATCAATTATGCCAACTGAATAAATTATCAATATTGATAAACGTCAGATTTACACCATGACGTGTGCAATTATCAATAAACTTCAAGTTTATTATGATATGGATTTTTATATCAATAAACATCTACTTTATTATGGTACTCTTTTATTTGTGTAGTATAAACTGAAGAATAAAGCGGATAGCTTTTCACATACATATTACCTAGCTATAAGTTGTAGTAATAGAAGATATTAAATTTTTCCTTTATTTATAGTCTCAATATAATCAATCGCTTTCGCGTATACTTTGGAAACTGAATAAATTTCTTTGAGACTTACTACAACAAAATACCTTATGGGTAATCAATTGTGTTTCTCCAAAATAGTAATAATTGGCTCTTCTAGAGCTCTCAATTAATTTGGTGATACCACATATTCATCAACATCCATATGGTGAATATCTCTTTTAGAGAGAAAGTTATACCATAATGGTTATGGTCAAAATTATGTGCAAGATCTGTCTCTTGCATTACTCTTGTCTTTTAATAATCACAATTCCAAAATATATTGGCATACAATAAGTACGTGACCAATGACTATTTATGCCATAATAATAAAATAATTTTCTTTATTTCATCCCAAACTTCTTTCTAGAGGTCAGTGTGAACACCTAATTTTTTATCACACCCCAAATCCTATACTACTTTAGTGTAAATATTTTTTTAGGTCTAATCTTAATATTTGAAATGTTAATCTTACTCTTAATAGGTTTTATTAAAAGAAAAAAATACAAAAATAATCACATTTTAGAGTATGAATATTGTGTGTGTGTGTATATATGTTTTCTTTCATTAGAATTTTAATAAGTAAGCTCTAGTATTTTCTTAGTATAATTTAAACTATAGTGTAAATATTGGGTTTTCTTATTTATATAATTTTCTTTAAATATAAAAGTTATTTTAACTTTATTTATTTTAATTAAGAAAAAAAAAAAAACAACAACAAAACTAATAATTTGTTTCGTTTCCCAACTTCCCCATTACACCGCCCCTCACAATCCATTTCCCCACTTCCCACACAGCACACACTCACGATCCTCCCCCATGATTTCCTTCAAACCCACGTTCCCCCTTCACTCCAAATTCTAGGAGTAAAAATCTGCTATTATTCTCTATAAAGAGGACAACAGGAACACTTAAAAGAAAGAAGGAATGGGAGGGAGTAACAAGAAACGGAGAAAAAGATAAAAGAAGAAAAAAGGACAAAAGAAGAGGAAATCAGAAGGAAAAAGGGACAAAAAGAGAACAAGAAAAAAGAGAACGAGAAAAGAAGAAAAAAGGACAAAAGAAGAGGAAATCAGAAGGAAAAAGGGACAAAAAGAGAACAAGAAAAAAGAGAACGAGAAAAGAAGATAGAAGGACAAAAGAAGAGGAAATCAGAAGGAAAAAGGGACAAAAAGAGAACAAGAAAAAAGAGAACGAGAAAAGAAGAAAAAAGGACAAAAGAAGAGGAAATCAGAAGGAAAAAGGGACAAAAAGAGAACAAGAAAAAAGAGAACGAGAAAAGAAGATAGAGGAAAAGGAAAGATAAATTTCACAAATGGTCATATAACTATGATATTTTTTTACTAAAGTCATATAATTTTTTTTTCTTACACAAAAATCATAAAACTTTCACTTCTTTATTCAAAAAATCTAGTGACTGACAAAGACGATTCTCCTGTCGTTTTTTGAATTTTTTTTTTTCATTTTTTTAAAAAAAATAAAAATATTTTTTCTTTAAAATAAAAACTGAAAAACTAAGATAAAACTGAAAAACAAAAATATTTTTTCTTTAACAAGCTAACACAAAAGAAGAAAGAAAAAGAGGTTAGAACGACCAAAAGATAAAAAATAAAAAATAAATAAAAAGGGAAAAAAAAAGAACGAAATTAGGAAGTAGGCAAGAAGGATTAAGAAAAAATGAGAGTCAGGTAGTAGCAAAATAACGTGAACGAAAAAGAGAGTTTAAAGACGGAGTTCGAGATTTAGTTCACGGTTCCGAATTTAAGGTTCTAGAAAAGTTGGCATTGCTAGCTTTGGAAATCAGTAGATTGTAAATATTCTTTTTATTGTGAAATCTTACATAAGGTAATACTCAATCTTCTCTCCATAGTTTAAGAATTTCGTTGGTAATTTATTAAGTTTGGTCATGTTATTCAATAGTCAATACATTTATTTTTACATCTTCTTGATATGGAATTCAACTCTTGGTCTCTGTTAAGACATTAATTTTTTGGAATTAGTTTATATTGACAATACGCTTATTGTCAAATAGATTTAATGAATTAAAATATTAAGTCAAAGAATTTTATATTTGATTTTGACGAACTGATTGTATTCTTTAATGCAAGTTTTTTTTGTTTTAGTCACATAGTGTATTTAGGACTTTTTTTAGATAAATAATAATTTTTTTTATTAGAAGATTGTAAGTTTTAAGTTCTATATTTTTTCATAATGTGAATATGTAAATTTGATAGTCGCCTATATATGTAAAAGAACGATTTTATGTCATGTTCCATTGCTTCATATTGGTTATCCACTATTTTTCTTTATGACAAATTAATGGTTTAGGATATTTCTTTGTTCAAATATTATAGCTAGTTTGGTAAGTCCGTTGCAAGAAGTAAAATAATTAGAGGAGTAAGAACAAAACATTTATTAGGAACGAGATGAGCCATGAACTAATTTAAGACTCGTTCCAATAAGTAATATATATATATATATATATATATATATATATATATATATATATATATATATATATATATATATAT